>ONZH01013301.1:0-167500 GCA_900303285.1 Rhinella marina
GTATTAGGTTTAGGGCTACATGTAGAGAGCATAGGGGGAGGGCAGTTAATACTCACCTGTCCAGGCGCGGTCCCACGATGCAGACCCGGCCTCTTCTGGTGGGTCTGCTCCTGAGGAACGTCGCAGGCGGTGCGATGACGTCATCGCGCCGCCTACGTTACATCAGTGCGCCAGCCACCGGGAGTAGCGGAGCAGGGAACCAGAGGTTCCCTGCTCCGCCTGCTACTGGCACAATTATATCTGCATCTAGTGCATGCAGATACAATTGAGTTCAGGAGCCGCGGCGGCCCTGACATACACCGGCCCGGGGGGCATCTGCCCCCCGGCCCAGCCCGCCCCTGTACACAATCATATGGTAAATACCTTAACTAGAGGAACTAGATGAATTATATATTTCAGTGGTTCTGATCTTTCATACCCATGATGTATTTTACGTTGTTCTGTTCTGGTGATTCTGGACTCCTTTATTATGGAGATTATCTAACTAGAGGCCAATTGTATATGATTATCCTGCTGTCTTCTCTTGTCATGACTTTTGTCATACTTTGTTTCAGTTTCATTTTTGTTTTTTCTCCAAGTTGGGTGTCATCCCAGCGGATGTAAGTTTATATGCCAACGGTTATACGAATTATATCTGTTAGTCAGCTAAGTGTTGTTAGAATAGTTCCGATTATACTTTATGTAACACATGATTGACTACGAGTATGGTCTAATATATCTTGATTTTTCTGTCATATGGTTTTGTTGTTCCCATCTTGTGAACAATTGTTCTTTTTACCTCCTTCCAGTGTCTGAAGAAGGCCTGGTATTGGCCGAAAACGTTTACACACGTAAAATAAAGAATAATACACAACTACATTCTCAGTCTACGGTGCTGTTATTCTGGAAAATTTGCTACAGGGGTGGGAACCCTATAACAGCGCAAGCAGGGTGCCACAAAGGAATTTTGTGTTTCTAAATTAGGGTAATTTGTTAATGGTTTCTATTATGTAAGCCACCCGAAGTCACTTCAGAACTGAATTGCCATATTTTCACCCTATAAGATGCACTCCCCCCCTCCAAAGTGGGGGGAAAATGTCACTGCATCTTATGGGGCGAATACTAGGGAGCGTTTCTTTTATGGAAGCATTCATTAGAACAAGAGGACAGGGAAGCGGTGAATGCCGTGCTCCTCGGGTTCTGTACTCACCGTTTCCTGGTCCTCAGTAGCTCACTGTGTGAGCATGAGGACTTCGGCTCGCTGTGACCACATGCTGTGCTTGTCAGGGCACAGCGTGCGGCAGGAATAAGAAGTAAAGCGATGGATGTGAGGAGGGGCCATGCACAGAGCAGGAGAGGTAAGTTGATTTTTTTAAAATCTGGTCTGAGCATGGGGGGTCATTCACATGGAGGTCTGATCTGAGGTCTGATTGGGGGACTTATGGAGGTCTGATTCTTGGTCATTCACATGGAGGTCTAATGGGGGGACGTATTGAGGTCTGATCTGAGGTCTAAATAGGGGTCATTCAAATGTAAGTCTGATTGGGGGACTTATTGAGATCTAATCTAAGGTCTATTTGGGGGTCATTAACACGGAGCTCTGATCTGAGGTCTGATTGTGGATTTATTAATATTAGGGGTCTCTTCTGAGGTCTAACATTCTGTTCTGAGGTCTGATGGGCAGGTGCATCTTATTATGAAAACTTGTATTTAAAAAAGCCAGTTTGGGAAATTTTCTTGAAAAACACACATTCAACTTAAAAGTTAGGATCACTTCGCTCTAAGAGGCAATGAGTTGCTAGAATACTGTAACCCCCCCCCCCCACACACACACACAAATGATCCCATTTTGGGAGCTATTTCCATTACGGTATTTTTCTACGTTTATAGTGGGGATGTTGATTACAAAGTTTTTATATTCATTGTTGTGGACAAACAGAAGAGATGAAATATGGATTTCTTTCAGGGTAGCTATCATGAGCACCACCCCACTCTGATACATATGTAAGGTAAGTCAGAGTGGAAGAAATGAACTGTATTGGAGGGAAGGGCAATATGCTCAAATAAAATGGAGGGAAAATGTATCCAATTATGTGGAAAACTTAAGCATGTTGACAGGATGAAAGAACGCCTGAAGGACTATAATGACTATTTTTCATAGTGACTAGTCATTAAACATCTTTTTAGCTCCATTAATCCCTTTTGAGAGACATATGTGCCAAAAAAACACAATCACAGATCCCTAGTAACAAAGTAGCATAGTTTGTAAGGCTGAAAAAAGATATACGTCCATCCAGTTCAGCCTGTTAACCTGCAAGTTGAGCAGAGGAAAGCAAAAAAATCCAGAAGTTTTTCCATAACAACCCAGCCATTTTTCATCACTGCTGTAGGTCAGCTTTAAAGGGGCAGGGCGCTGTGGAGGTCACTGTTAAAGGGGTGGGGTACTGTGGAGGTCACTGTTAAGGGGGTGGGTGCTGTGAAGGTCTCTGTTAAGGGGGCAGGGAACGGTGGAGGTCACAGTTAAGGGGACAGTCCGCTATGGAGGTTAGTGTTAAGGGGCTGGATGCTGTAAAGGTCACTGTTAAGGGGGAAGGGTGTTGTGGATGTCACATTTTAAGGGAATGGAGCTATGTGAAGGTCACTGTTAAGGGGGCAGGTTATTGTGGAAATCACTGTTAATGAGACGGGGTACTGTAGAGGTCACTAATAAAGGGGCAGCCGCTGTGGAGGTCACTGTTAAGGGAGGAGGGGACTGTGGAGGCCACTATTAAAGGGGCAGCAGGGTACTGTGAGGTCACTGTTAAGAGAGCGGGGTACAGTGGAGGTCACTGTTAAGGGAGCGGGGTACAGTGGCAGTCACTGTTAAAGGGGCAGTTGCCCTTGAGGTCTCTTTTAAAGAGGACCTTTCATGTGTCCTCACACTGCTAACAAACTAGCAGTTTTTACAGGGCATGGGCCGGGGAGTTGGGGGCACTTACAATTTTTTCGGGGCGCAGCTCCGTTGGCCCGCTGCGCCCCTGTGAAGATCCGGCGCGCGCTATGCAAATTGCATAGCATCGGTACAGGGAGGAGGAGACGCCAGGCATTCTCAATGGGCGTCTCCTTCTCCCTGGCTGTAGCACTGTCCAATCACAGTGGGGAGCGTCACAGTCAGGGAGGAAACCTTCTCCCTTGACCTGTGACGCTTCCAATGTAACTGAACCACATATGAGTTACTGTTTAAACCTGTGAATGAAGAATAATATGTATATACTTGAATTAGTTTAGATCTAATTTAACTTTATTAAAGAGACAAAAGAGTAAAATGTAATTATCTTTGAGTTACTCTGTAGCAGTTTAGGCTTTTAGTCTTTACAAAGTTTCCCTTGTGAGGACAGGCATCCTGGTCATGGAAAGTCCTTATGTCCTTAGTCTCATAGCATCATTTGAAGGGTGTGACACCACCTGACACCATAAGTATAAGGAGGAGTTGTGTCCTTTCTGCTGCAGGTCTGTTAGAACTGAGCTTGTGGAACCACTTCAGCAATGTCACGGAGGTGGACAGAGAAATAAGGAAAAAGAACAAAAAGCAGGTGATGGTATACAGATACATTTTATAGAATAACTCAATATCTATACTCAATTTTTAATTAAATCTAGTTGCAAAACTATTCAGATCCAGGTGCTGGTTTGAAAAATGTACAATCTTTTTGGTGCGCCAGACCCTTTAACGAACCTAATCTGGTTGTGAAGTAAACATTCCCTACCTATTACATGACTACCAGAATAAGGGCTTTTTTACATGGGGCGATGGTAGGGCCAGTTATCATGGATGAATGTTTTTGTGGATGCTCATTCCCAATCAATGGCCTGCGTAAATGTGAAAAATTTCTTGGCAGTTTAACACAAAACCATACATGAATGTGAACTCTCGTTACCTTTTTTATCAGACAAGCTATATAATGTATTTGAAGCTGCATGTTTACTTCCTTGTACAGTCAACTATATGTCATGTCGGTGCTTGTATTAAGAGAGTGCCCTAGTATAACACTTGTGTTACTTCTGAGAGCTTCTTCTTGTGCATTATTCCAGCTGACTACTGAGGATCTGACTTTGAAGGACTGAAATAGGACTACTTTATTATGTGGGCTCTTGTATAACCAAGTAAGGATTACTTATGTTCAGATTAACGTGGCAGCAGTGTTGACGTACGTGAATACTAAGCTGAAAGGCTTTTCACACCTTTAGGGCAATAATTGGCTGGGAAAACATATTTGTAATTGGTGTTTATATCTCAATAGATGGATTGTATCATACGCATTACAAGCATCAGTCATATACAATGATTACCTTCAGGTGTGACCTCACTAGACTGGGGATCCTGAGCCCAGCAGCCATGCTGTGAGGAGGAGTTTGAATGGAGGAGGCAATGGAGCATGCACCCTCCTCCTGCTCCCTTCAATGTGAGGTACTTGGTTGTCTCTGTCACATGCCTGACCAACTCTTCCTCACTGCGGTTGTGCAGTAAAGAGGACTGAGGGTCTTGGGATCCCCATTCTAATGGTTGATGTGGTTCCAGTGATGGTGTCTCGACCAGACATTAAAAGGGTGGTCCCACTCTCAAAGTTATCAGCTATCCAAAGGATAGGTGACAAGTATCTGATTAGTGGGTGTCCAACTTCCCATAATTAAGGGAATGGGGTCCCTGAGTCCATCATGTAATTGGAGTAATCGTCATACATGCACACTGCTGCTCCATTAATTCTAGGACTGCTGGAAATAGAATACGGTGCTTGTCTGTCTTCAGCAGTCCCATGAGCTGAACTGAGTGGCAGTACTCATGTGTGACCATCACTTTATTCTCTTGGGGGACTCAGGGACCCTCATTCTTATGATCACTGTTGTGGTTTTATAACTAATACAAGTTGCCCACCCCCCAATCAGATAATTATACTGTGGATAAATGGGATGGGACAACCTCTTTAATGACTGATCCTTAATATAGCTGTTAAATGTCTATTCTAGACATTCTAGTAGACATGATTCTAGTTCATGATCACTCATTTTGCTAGTGAACCAGACCATAAGAAATATACCTTCCAATGTAACTGAACCACATATGAGTTACTGTTTAAACCTGTATATGTATATACTTGAATTAGATTAGATCTAATTTAACTTTATTTAAGAGACAAAAGAGTAAAATGTAATTATCTTTGAGTTACTCTGTAGCAGTTTAGGCTTTTAGTCTTTACAAAGTTTCCCTTGTGAGGACAAGCATCCTGGTCATGGAAAGTCCTTACGTCCTTAGTCTCATTGCATCATTTGAAGGGTGTGACACCATCTGACACCATAAGTATAAGGAGGGGTTTTCCACATAAAATCACGTCTGTCCTTCTCCTATGTAGACAGAACTGTCACTGACAGTGAGAGTAGACATGGCATTTAACAATAGGAAATGTTGTTTTCTGCACTGGAAAAGTTCAGGATCTCATTTTTTAATGATAGTCTTCTTTGGAATTGCTAACTGTCATTCAATAAGGACAATTCAAGACTGTGGAATACAATGCTCCCAGGTAAGCAGCTTTCACATGCTCCTATTCAGCAGAAATAAATGATTATAGTACAAATTGTTTAATTGTCTGCCTCTGGCATTATACTGTCTAGACAGTAATATTTTACATACATGTACGTGTTTTATATTTTATTTTATAATGATTACATATTTGTATACAATATGTAATTTGTATATAAATGGATTATGTTCATACTACTATTGATTGATCAATAGTTATGAGACAGAAAGATAGATGATAGAGATAGATAGATAGATAGATAGATAGATAGATAGATAGATAGATAGATAGACAGATATAAGATAGATAGATATACGTTGTGTGAATAGCGCAATTGGCTTATAGGGGTCTGTTTGCTTTGATTTAAAAAAAAAAATGGATAGCACAAAGAAGAATACATTCATGTGAATAAGCTCTTATAGTTTATTTTACATCATTTGACTGTTTCAAAACAATTAACAAGACTGCAGCCAAAGAAGCTTTCATCCCAATATATCAGTTTTATGTCAAATAATCCATGGTATCATAAATAGTTTTGACCAGCTCACATGTTAGTTTTAATATTCTTATGGTATGGTCATAGAATTGGGTGTGCAAACAGAGATGCCATGCTTAAATTAGAATTAGAGGTAAACTTGCCAGCTATGTTTCTCTATGAATAGTAGTATTTTTTCCACCAGCTGCCACTAGATGTCAGTGTTGGTGACTTAATTCATTGCTACAGTATATAGTAAAGTATTTTCAATATACATCCTACTATTTCTATCAATGTCATATACATCATTATAGAATACAGGAATATATAATGACAACAATTATAGTAATAACAATACTAACCCCTTAAGTACCCGGCCCATTTTCATTTTTTCTTCTCCACATTCCAATTGCAATAACTTTTTTATTTTTCATTCTACAGAGGTGTATGAGGGCTTGTTGTTTTGCAGAACAAACTCTAGTTTGTATTCATACCAATTTTGGGGTACATAAAACTTTTTGATCACTGTTAATTTGCATGTTTTTTTTCCCAATTACAGCGTACACAGTGCACGAAAAATATTTTTATATTTTAATAGTTCTGACATTTTCAGAAGCAGCAATACCTGTTATGTCTATTTTTTAATTGTTTATTGTTTATATTTTTTTATATGTAAAACTAATGGGCGTGATTTGAACATTTAATAATCTTACGATTGTGTAATTTTTTTAAAACTTTTTTTTTTACAAAATAACTTTTATTATCTTTTTATCCCCTTGTCGCATACACCATAATAGAGAAGTACTATGGTGAATGGGGATTCTGCCTTCTGAGCCATGCCTTGTGCATAGCTTTGCAGGCAGATTTCCATGACAGGCCCAGAAACCTTCAACAAACCCAAGGCTGTCATGGTAACTGATCAGATCTTCGCAATTTCATTGCTAGGGATCCAATTGGAAGGCAGAGGGAGCTGCATCTCCCATGATCCACACTTATTATGGGAATGAATGGGTCAGTTAGTGTCAATGAGACTGAAATTCAGTACCTGCTCAGTGCCTGTTCAGAAGTGGTGCTGTGCAGGAAAAATTCAAACTGAGCCACAACAATCCACACCCTCCTTCACTAGTGATCAGTGAAGATACCACCAGTTGACCCTGATCAATGGCCTACCTACCATGAAGGCAGACTAAGTGACCGCTATGGGGCCCAGTGGAGTAGGACCTGGTACTGAATGTCTTCTGTACCCCACCTAAATCTACACTTCCACAGCATTTTCTGGCAGCCACCACTAGGGGAAGCTAAATGCATACATTTTATTAGTCACCTTCCTTTAGTGGTAGCTGCAGGCAGACAGTTTTATGATGTACTATATGAAAGGAAACACAGGATTTTGAATTGAATGTGGAGGATTTATCAGTTTATCTATACCTGTTGTCTGGTGCTCAGAATAAGTGAAATATTTCGAAGCACATGTTCCACTCTTTCCAAAATAGAAGTCAGGTAAAGTGAGGCAGGTGAAGCTTGAAGCTTATTTTTTATTAAAAATTCCCTCCACTAGAAAAAGCCATTTCTCATACAACTCATTGGGTTTGGGCATGCTAAGTTTCCTCAGGATAGGTCATCAATATTAAAAACCTTGACAAACCCTTTAAGTATTGCTAATGTTACCTTTTGATCAGATACAGTATATGGCATAATGGACACTAATGTATTTCGTATCTTTTTGTAAATGCCTTTATCTAAAGAATCTACTATTACAAGATACGTACCATACCACAGTCAGCAGCTTAGTGTTTACATTGGAGCTAGGGAGTTTCCCGTATGCTGCCTGAAGGTAGTTCTGCAGACATACAGGTGACCAGACTAGTATTTAACCTATTTATAGACTGCTCTCTGGGAATTCCATTTATAAAGCTCCTTGTATCTGTTCTCCGAAACTGAGGCTTATATTAGACCAGCAGATGTCTTGCAGATTGCAGATCTGAGATTTTGCGACTCATTAGCAATCTAAAATGTGCTTATTACATAGAGCGATGTTCATTTGTACTTTAGCTCGCGACTAAGTACCACACCTCTATGTGATCTATAAGCAAATAGACAACTCCGTATTATACGAACAGATCTGTGACCGAGGAATGACAATTTCTTAGCAGCATGAATGATCACGATTGCGAGAAACGAGCGATTCCTTGCTCGTTTAATCACTCATACTTATACATCTCACAAGGCTTGTTCAATTTTGTTCGTGTTAAAGGAGTTCTCCAAGTTATATTTATTGATGACCTATCCTCAGGATAGGTCATCAATATCAAATCGGTGGGGGTCCGACACCCGGCATCCCCGCAGATCAGCTGTTTGAAGAGGATTCGCGCGCCGTGCCAGCGCTGCCTCCTCTTCATTGTTTACCTGATCGCTGTAAGATCCACAGTGGTGAGCAGGTGTAATTACACCCAAGCCGTTCCATTCATTTCAATGGGATGGCTCATTCCCATACACTTGTATAGGAGTGATCCGCCCCATTTAAATGTAATTACACCTGCTGCGGATGTTACGGCGAGCAGGTAAACAATGAAGAGGAGGCAGCACTGGCACGGCACGCGAATCCTCTTCAAACAGCTGATCGGCAGGGGTGCCAGGTGTCGAACCCCCGCCGATCTGATATTGATGACCTATCCTGAGGATAGGTCATCAATAAATATAACTTGGACAACCCCTTTAACCCCTTAAGGACCCTGCCATTTTTCACCTTAAGGACCAGGCCATTTTTAGCAAATCTGACATGTCTCACTTTATGTGGTGATAACTTTAGAACGCTTTTACTTATCCAGGCCATTCTGAGATTGTTTTCTCGTCACATATTGTACTTCATGACAGTGGTAAATTTGAGTCAAAATATTTCATTCTTATTTATAAAAAAAATACCAAATTTACCAAAAATTTGCAAATTTCCAAATGTCAATTTCTCTACTTTTAAAATGCATAGTAATGCCTCCAAAAATAGTTATGACTTTACATTCCCCATGTGTCTACTTCAGGTTTGGATCACTTTAAAAATTACATTTTATTTTTTTGGGACGTTAGAAGGCTTAGAAATTTAGAAGCAAATCTTGAAATTTTTCACAAAATTTCCAAAACCCACTTTTTAAGGACCAGTTCAGGTTTGAAGTCACTTTGTGAGGCTTCCATCATAGAAACCACCCAAAAATGACCCCATTTTAGAAACTACACCCCTCAAGGTATTCAAAACTGATTTTACAAACGTTATTAACCCTTTAGGTGTTCCACAAGAATTAAAGGAAAATGTAGCCAAAATTTCCGAATTTCACTTTTTTGACAAATTTTCCATATGAATCATTTTATTCTGAGAATAAAGCAAGGGTTAACTGCCAAACAAAACTCAGTAATTATTACCCTGATTCTGTAGTTTACAGAAATGCCCCATTTGTCATCGTAAACTGCTGTACAGGCACACGGCAGGGCGCAGAAGGAAAGGAACGCCAGGGCAGATTTCACTGGAAAAAGTTTAAGTTGCCATGTCACATTTGATGCACCCCAAGAGTAGGAAACTCCAAAAAACTGACCCCATTTTGGAAACTACGGGATAAGTTGGCAGTTTTGTTAGTGCTATTTTAGGGTACATAGGGTGATTTTTGGTAGCTCTATATTACACTTTTTGTGAGGCAAGGTAACAAAAACTTGCAGTTTTGGCATTGTTTTTACTTTTTGCTATTTACAACATTCATCTGACAGGTTAGATCGTTTAATATTTTTATAGAGCAGGTCGTTACGGACGCGGCAATATCTAATATGTATACTTTTTTTATTTATTTAAGTTTTACACAATATTTTTGAAGCACAAAAAAAAAAATCACATTTTAGTGTCTCCATAGTCAGAGAGCTGTAATTTTTTTATTTTTTGCGCGATTGTCTCAGATAGGGGCTCATTTTTTGCGGGATGAGATGACGATTAGATTGGTACTATTTTTGGGGGCATACGCTTTTTTGATCGCTTGGTATTACATTTTTTGTGATGAAATGTGACAAAAAATGGCTTTTTTTAGACAGTTTTTATTTTTTACAGTGTTCACCTGAGGGGAGAGATCATGCTATATTTTTGTAGAGCAGGTTTTTACGGACGTGGCGATACCTAACATGTATACTTATTTTTATTTATTTAAGTTTTACACAATAATATCCTTTTTGAAATAAAAAAAATCATGTTTCAGTGTCTCCATAGTCAGAGAGCTGTAGTTTTTTTATTTTTTGGGCGATTGTCTCAGGTAGGGGCTCATTTTTTGCGGGATGAGATGACGGTTAGATTGGTACTATTTTTGGGGGCATATGCTTTTTTGATCGCATGGTATTACATTTTTTGTGATGAAATGTGACCAAAAATGACTTTTTTTAGACAGTTTTTATTTTTTATTTTTTACGGTGTTGACCGGGCGAGCTGGATCATGTGATATTTTAATAAAGCAGGTTTTTACGGACGTGGCGATACCTAATATGTATATTTTTTATTTTTTTTTCTATTTTTATGTGTTTCTTTATGGGGAAGGGGCTTTTTTTTATTGAAACTTTATTATTTTTTTATTTTTTTTGTTAAAACACTTTTATTTAACTTTTTTTTAACATTTCATTTATGTCCCAGTAAGGGACTTTAACATTTCAGGGTCTGATCCCTGATTGAATGCAGCACAATACATCTGTATTGTGCTGCATTCAACTGTCAGCGTCTCACACTGTGAGATGCTGACCGTTGCCTAGGAGACCCAGCGCTGTGGCTGGGTCTCCTGGGCTTCCGTTAATGGGAGTCCCGATGCCTCTGGGCAAGGCATCGGGGCTTCCATCTCAGCCATCGGGCCCCCCCCCACCGCCTCACGGGGACCAGATGGCTTTAACAGCTGCCGCAATTACCTTGTATGCCGCGGTCAGCGTGACTGCGGCATACAAGGGGTTAATCCGCCGGCACCGGTGCTGGTGGATACAGCAGAGGCCTGGCTGTTAGTATCAGCCGGGCCCCTGCTCAGATTGCGGCAGCGGGCAGCAGCAGCACCTTAACCCTAGGACGAGAATGCTCATCCTAGGGCGTTAAGTAACGCCATATTAGGACGAGCATTCTCGTCCTAGGTCGTTAAGGTGTTAAGGACATTCAGTACGAAGTTTGTGCTGTCTAGGGTTAACAGATTTACTTCTGTTAGAGACTAAATGTATCTGGAATCAATGTCAGTGAATGGTCTCCATTAGGCAACTTTCACATAGCGTTTGATCAGTGATTTCCATCAGTGATTGTGAGCCAAAACCAGATGTGGAGTCTTCTCAGAGATAATGTATAATGGAAAGATTTGTACCTTTTCTGTGTTTTTGACCCACACCTGGTTTTGACAATCACTGATGGAAATAACTGATTTAACACATGGTCATTGGTCACCTCCTATTATTTAGGAGTTTCACCTCTGGAGAAGGAGCCATAGCCAGCAAGCGCTCTTCTTTCAATCTTGACCAGTAAAAGCATTGGCACAAATTTGGAGCACTTATTTAATACATTTGTTGCAGGTGCAATTAAGTTGCAGGTGCAATCCAAGTAAGTTTTGGCCCATCTTCCCCCAATCTTCTTTATTTTTTTGTACCTCAATATAGCCATGAAAGCTTTGTGGGGGGTCATTTATGAATAGATATATGCCAATTTTTCGTGTATATCTGTCACAGATTCAGTCACAAAGTGGATTTGTGGCCATATCAGCAACTTCTTCCCCAGTTCTAAAAAAGGGGGTATGACAGGGAAGGGGGTGTACTAAACGACCCCATGTCTAAATGTAGATTGGTTGATTCCTTATTTATAAAGAATATGCTGATACTGCCAGACTAACAGTGTTACTAACTTGATAATGGTTTTTAACTGTAAGGTTATATTGACAGGATTTGTTGCAGAAATTTCTGCGCCGTCCCATTCATTTCAAAAGGTTTTTTAGAAATCCATGAATATGCTACAGGAGCACCAAACCCTCTTTAAACAGGTCATTGATCAGCTGGTGTGCCAGGCGTTGGACCCCACTAATCACATACTGATGACATATCAGTATTAATCAGACAACCACTTTAACAGTGGTTTTCTCAAAGAGGTATTAATATAATATACAGTATCTCAGAAAAGTTAGTATACCCCTCACATTTTTGTAAATATTTTTTTATATATATCGTTTCATGGGACAGCACTGAAGATACAACACTTTGATACAATGTAAAGTAGTCAGTGTACAGCTTGTAACAGTGCACACTTGGTGTGCCCTCAAAATAACTTAACACACAGCCACTAATGTCTAGACCGCTGGCAACAAAAGTGAGTACAACCCAATTAGCCATTTTCCCTCCCCCGGTGTCATGTGACTCGTTATTATTACAAGGTCTCAGGTGTGGATGGGGAGCAGGTGTGTTAAATTTGGTGTTATCACTCTCATACTGGTCACTGGAAATTCAACATGGCATCTCATGGCTGGACTGGCCAAGCATGTCTCCAGACCCAAACCCAATTGAGCATCTATGGGGCATCCTCAAACAGAAGGTGGAGGAGCACAAGGTCTCTAATATCCACCAGCTCCATAATTTTGTCATGGAGGAGTGGAAGAGGAGTGGAGGAGTAGAGGAGTTGAAGAGGATTCCAGTGGCAACCTGTGAAGCTCTAGTGAACTCTATGCCCAAGAGAATTAAGGCAGTGGTGGACAATAATGGTGGCCACAAAAACTATTAACAATTTGGGCTCAATTTGGCCATTTTCACTTAGGAATGTACTCACTTTTGTTGCCAGCAGTTTAGAAATTAATGTCTGTGTGTCTGTTATTTTGAAGGTGCATCAAATTTCCACTGTTATACAACCTGTACATTGATTACTGAAATGTTGTCCCATTAAAAGATATAATAAAATATTTAAAAAACAAATGTGAGGGATGTAGTCACTTTTAGTGACAAATGTTAGTGACAAAGAAACATTTTAGTTTAAAGGAGTTCTACTCTGTAAGTGTGTATACATAGATAGCTGTTAGTCACTAATAGTTGTACACGGGGGAGGTGTTATCAGTGATTGATAGCATTCTCAGTGTAAGTGTGTATACATAGATATCTGTCAGTCACTGATAGTTGTACAGGGGAGAGGTGTTATCAGTGATTGATAGCATTATCAGTGTAAGTGTATATACATAGATAGCTGTCAGTCACTGATAGATGTACACAGGGGAGGTGTTATTAGTGATTGATAGCATTCTCTGTGTAAGTGTGTATACATAGATAGCTGTCAGCCACTGATAGTTGTACATGGGGGAGCTATTATCAGTGATTGATAGCATTCTCTGTGTAAGTATGTACACAAAGATAGCTGTCATTCACTAATAGTTGTACACGGGGGAGGTGTTATCAGTGATTGATAGCATTCTCTGTGTAAATTCCAAAGATAGAAAAAGTGCGGCACTCACCGGGCTTCTTTTGATCGCTTTATTGAAAACAATGCCCAACTTACATACTGCAGAGTAGCTACGCCCGCACACTGAGCATGGTGCCCGCACTCTGCAGTATGTAAGTTGCCCATTGTTTTCAATAAAGCGATCAAAAGAAGCCCGGTGAGTGCCGCACTTTTTCTATCTTTGGAGTTTGCATGTTTATGGTCTATTCAGGTGCAGAGCACCAATAACGGGACACACAGCAAGGACTAAAAGGATTTCAAGGGGTAGTCTCTGTACACTTGCAACACAGTGCCAGACTCCGTTTCTTGTTTTCTACCTGTTCATTATTCTCTGTGTAAATGTATATACATAGATAGCTATCAGTCACTGATAGTTGTACATGATGGAGGTGTTATCAGTGATTGATAGCATTCTCTTTGTAAGTGTGTATACATAGATAGTTGTCAGTCACTGAGAGTTGTACATGGAGGAGGAAGTATCAGAGATTGATAGCATTCTCTGTGTAATCGTGTATACATAGATAGCTGTCAGTCACTGATACTTGTATATGGGGAGGTGTTATCAGAGCTTGATATCATTCTCTGTGTAAGTGTATATACATAGATAGCTGTCAGTCACTGATAGCTATACACAGGGGAGATATTATCAGTGATTGATAGCATTCTCTGTGTAAGTGTGTATACACAGATAGCTGTCATTCACTAATAGTTGTACACGGGGGAGGTGTTATCAGTGATTGATAGCATTCCCTGAATAAGTATGTATACGTAGATAGATGTCAGTCACTGATAGTTGTACATGGGGGAAGTGTTATCAATGATTTACAAGCATTCTCTGTGTAAGTGTGTATACACAGATAGCTGTCATTCACTGATAGTTGTACAAGGGAAAGGTGTTATCAGTGATTGATAGCATTCCCTGTATAAGTATGTATACGTAGATAGATGTCAGTCACTGATAGTTGTACATGGGGGAAGTGTTATCAATGATTTACTAGCATTCTCTGTGTAAGTGTGTATACATAGATAGCTGTCAGTCACTGATATTTGTACATGGTGTGGTCTTAAATTCAGAGTGAGCAGAGATTTTAATGTATAATATAACAAGTTTTTTTTTTTATTATTTCCCATAAAACAACATATATCAATCTTCTGAGCATCTTTTGCTATATAACATGCTGCCTGCAGACTGCATTGCATTTTGGGGTGACAGGTCCTCTTTAAACATAAAAACTCCTTGTAATGGCAAGCCAAGCTTCCTTTCTTCTCTTCCCCACCACCATCTCTCAGGGGAGCGTTGGGAACAGATTGGACTGTCGGCCGGTGTCAGTGGGTTTAGCCAACAATAGCCTAATGTGCATGATGCCTCTACTCCCTTCATATTCTCCTTTATTCCTGTAATTTCTAGATGGTTTACTCAATGTGGAAATACAATGTGTCACAAGATCTCATGGCACAAGTCCCATCTCAACATTGCTTAAATCTTTTTTCGAGATCAGTGGCTAGGAACATTTCCTTGAAGCAAGCGGTTAGACAATATGCAGCATTCACATCACTTTAGTACAGCAGTTTGCGGTCATGAATGATAGCATGTTACCAGTGCCATGCTGCAATAATGGTAATCAAATTATGCATGTATGCTTTACAATATGTGTACTGCCTTCCTGTATGTCTGGAAGAATTATTGTAACTCCATTCAAATAAAGGAAGTACATATCTTTAACCATTGTGTCAGGCGAGGCAATCAAGTGTTTGTGGTACAGACTGTCCCTTGTTCCTTATTAACCTGTGGCGTTATGTGTAATGCCTGAATGAGCGTATTCACCCCATGATAGTTATTTATTCCATGTTTCCTTCTGAACTATTTCCTTGTCACACTAAACTTCCTTTTCTACTACAATAAATGCTTTGCATGTTAACTTCTGTTTTGAACCTGGATGGACTTCTCTATTTTATTAGATAATGGAAACTTCAAAAAGTCAGACATTCAATTGTCTAGAATGAGGTTTAGGTGCTGAAACCTCATGCCTATCTTCCCTTTGTACTCTTCAAAATGTCCCCACTTCTGGGGGTTTCCCTCAAACCGGCTATGACATGTCAGTGGGATGTATCATGGGACACTGATCTTGAGAACTGGTGAGTTTTACATTTGGCAACCGGTAGGTGTATGGGCAGCTTACTGAAACAAATGGAGGTTACTGAATTGTTGACACAATCATTGTAATGGGAAGTGACCACACTTGTGCAACTTGTTCCCCACTAGTCGCTGTGGGCTAAACCTGCCTTATGTGTTTTGTCCATTTTTAAAAAATTAATCCTTTTCCCGTTGGTTGTCTATCTTCAATATGCCTGATAAGGTCATAGAGAGGTTCACCGTCTCAAAGTTAACATTGGTGTACTAGTATTGACGGTTTCAATAAAATAAAATAACAAAATTTTATTAAGATAAAAGTTTAAAAATAGAATATTTGCTAATCCCTATTATGTGTTATGATGTATGTTCACACTTTTATTCAAGGGAATGGGAAAGGAGAGGAAATGTAACCCTGTTAATGGATGTTCACAGTGGTATATATATCTCTCCTGTAACACTTTCCCATGTACTTATCCCCAATAGAAACGCAGATGATAGTCCGCGCTACTGAGCCGCCACTTTTGTTTTCAGTACGTCAGCTCTGTGGATACTATCACTACTGCTGTGCAGTGGGACATTGGGTGTCCTCCCGTCCCGACTGACCATTGAAGTCAAGGGAGAGTCTCAGATAAATTTACTGCCTGTGTCCTCTGACTACACCAGTGTCCAAGTGGCTGAACATACAGGCAGAATGTTATGACTCCCAACTAAAGACCTCAATGGCCTGGCATCTCATCCTACTCGAGGTAACTAGCATATGTATTAAGTTGAGTCCAAGCTATGAGGTCCAAAACTCAAAATTGGATCCAACCTAACTACTAAAACCCCCTTGTTGACTG
The DNA here is from genome assembly GCA_900303285.1 of Rhinella marina. Taxonomy (NCBI): domain Eukaryota; kingdom Metazoa; phylum Chordata; class Amphibia; order Anura; family Bufonidae; genus Rhinella; species Rhinella marina. The sequence goes on from ONZH01013301.1 coordinate 16,436, forward strand.
CTAGTTGCCCTAACTCGACGCGTTTCTGATAGGATTTGCTACCTATCTCATCAGGAGATTGGGCTAGTCTCACAAATATGAATTAAGAATTAAGAGCGCTAGTTACAATGTAGCAGGAGACGCTGCACGTGGTGGTGTGCAGCGTATCGGCACTAGTATGGCCGTAGGCGGCCGGTCTCTCCCGCTCAAGGGGCGGGCACCAGGCACGAGCGGCCAAGCAAGAGGTGGGGGCGTGGTTTACAATCAGCTGTGCTCCCTCAATGATCGGTCGCGACTATGTAGTGAGTATGGGCCCGCGACTCGCTGTTAGATATATATGGGGACCATTAGGCGGATATATATAATGGGGTAGATCTAAAGTTGAGGTCTGCGCAGTAAAGTGGTTTGTATTCAGTATCAAAGACCTCCACAATATATACTAATGATATCGTAGGTCACGGCAGATAGCATTTAGTGACCTGGGGACACATGTTAATTCCATCTACATTATCATGTTACCAGTATATGATTTTACATTTAACGTATCCTTAGTATCACTATCCCTCACTGGAGGGGACCCGATAAGACTTTTTCAAGGGGTCATCACAGTGATGTCAGGGGGGAAGTTGGTTAAAAACCAAGGCGTATTGGTGATGTGTGACATGCAGAGAAGTAATCCCGGCAGTACTGACTCTATTTATAAAGTTATGTCAATTATAGGCATTAGATACATGCTAAATGTGTCCCACCCCTATGGTGTGGTCAGGTGATCAGAGCCCTTATTTATCTCTGACACTGGACCGGGTCCTGAAAAAAGGGGGGGGGGGGGCTGATAATCCATGTTTTTGGCATACATCTGTTTTTCCAAATTAGGCAGAATAGGACAAATGTCACCACGTCCCAAATGAAGTGACATGAAGAGGTATGAGGGTCTTGGTGATGGAAACACGTAGGTTAATTCCCCACAAAGCCTGCGTAGCTGCTTCTCTCATTCAGACCTTTTGGTTTTTCCGTTTGAAGTCGGAAAATCCATTTGAGCTTTTTTTGGAGCAATTTTTTATCCAAATCCCCACCTCTGGGAGAGCGCCGGATTAGTTCGATGTCCTGAAAGGATAGGGTCCTGGGGTCCCCATTGTGTACATCAATTACATGCTTTGCGATTGGGGTGTCTCTCTTATTCCTGATATCCCCCAGGTGTTCACCTATCCCGCTTTCTGAGTTCACAGATTGTCTTACCGACATATTGCAGACCACAGGAGCATGTTACCAAATAAATAACTCCTGCTGTTCTGCAATTAATGTAAGATCTGATATCAAAGGTCTGGTTGGTGACCATACTTCTGAAAAGTTTGCCCTTTTTCAATGAGCCGCATGCTACGCATCCCCTACATCTATAATTGCCTGTAGTGTTAGTTGCAAGCCATGATTGGGGAGTTTTAGGTGTCAGGAGACTATGTACCAGGTGGTCGCTTAAATTGCATCCTCTACGGTATGTTATCATTGGTGTCTGGCTAATCTGATCGCCTATGTCCGGATCCGTTTTTAGGATGTTCCAGTGACGTTCTAGAATCTCTCTAATTTGGTTCTGTGTGACGTCATAGGTACCAATGATTCTGATAGTTTCATTGGATTCAACGGGGGCCCCAGGGACCAGAAGGTCCTTTCTGTCCTTGCATCGGGCATGATGATATGCCAGGCTGAGGACACTGTCTGGATAGCTTCTTGATCGGAATTTAATTCTAAGATCATCCGCAGCAGCTTTAAAATCCGCCGTATGTCAACAATTCCGTTTCATCCTAAGATATTGTCCCTTCGGTATTCCTTTACATCGGGGCCTCGGATGCCAGCTGTCCCACTGTAGAAGGTGATCATCACTTCCTTTGGTAATAGTAAGGTCCAGGAAAGTGATAGATTCAGATTCAATTGTGGAGGTAAAAAAGAGCCCTAGGTCATTCCTACTGAGCCTCTCCACAAACTGTTGAAATTGTGATATACTGCCTTTCCATAGGATAAGAACATCATCAATGTATCGCAGCCATAGCTGGATACATGATGAAAAGTGTTCTAGTTCCTCTCCGAACACCACTTCTTTCTCCCACCAGCCCAGGTAGAGGTTAGCGAAGGTGGGGGCACAGGGGCTCCCCATCGTCACCCCCCTGAGCTGGTGGAAGATCTTCCCATAAAAAAGAAAGGTATTGTGGCTCAGAATGAAATCCAATAGTGCTATGATCAGCAAATTGTGTACCCCGTTCCTTAAGGAAGCATTTAATAGTGTCTAAGCCCCTAGTGTGGGGTATGGAGCTATATAAAGCCTCCACATCCAGACTGGCCAGCAATACCCTTCTTCAAAGATAATATTGACTAGTCTGTTAAGGACGTCCATTGCGTCTCGTACATATGACGGGAGAGCCGTGACAAAAGGACGTAAGATTTTATCTACAGTGCCTTGCGAAAGTATTCTGCCCCCTGGAACTTTTCAACCTTTTGCCATATTTCAGGCTTCAAACAAAAATATATAACATTTTAAATTTTTGGTGAAGAATCAACAACAAGTGGATCACAATTGTGAAGTGGAATGAAATTTATAGGATCATTTAAACTTTTTTTTGTAATAATAAAACTGAAAAGTGGGGCATGCAAAATTATTCGGCCCCCTTTCATTAATACTTTGTTGCGCCACCTTTTGCTGAGATTACAGCTGCAAGTCGCTTGGGGTCTCTATCAGTTTTGCACATCTAGAGACTGAAATTCTTGCCCATTCTTCCTTGCAAAACAGCTCGAGCTCTTTGAGGTTGGATGGAGAGCGTTTGTGAACAGCAGTTTTCAGCTCTTTCCACATATTCTTAATTGCATTCAGGTCTGGACTTTGACTTGGCCATTCTAAGACCTGGATACGTTTATTTTTGATCCATTCCATTGTAGATTTTGCTTTATGTTTGGGATCATTGTCTTGTTGGAAGATAAATCTCCATCCTAGTCTCAGGTCTTTTGTAGACTCCAACAGGTTTTCATCCAGAATGGTCCTGTATTTGGCTCTATCCATCTTCCCATCAATTTTAACCATCTTCCCTGTCCCTGCTGATGAAAAGCAGGCCCAAACCATGATGCTGCCACCACCATGTTTGACAGTGGGGATGGTGTGTTCAGGGTGATGAGCTGTGTTGCTTTTACTCCAAACATATCGTTTTGCATTGTTTCCAAAAAGGTCGGTTTTGGTTTCATCTGACCAGAGCACCTTCTTCCACATGTTTGGTGTGTCTCCGAGGTGGCTTGACTTTTTATGGATATCTTTGAGAAATGGCTTTCTTCTTGCCACTCTTCCATAAAGGCCAGATTTGTGAAGTGTTCGACTGATTGTTGTCCTATGGACAAACTCTCCCACCTCAGCTGTAGATCTCTGCAGTTCATCCAGAGTGATCATGGGCCTATTGGCTGCATCTCTGATCAGTCTTCTCCTTGTTTGAGATGAAAGTTTAGAGGGACGGCCGGGTCTTGGTAGATTTGCAGTGGTCTGATACTCCTTCCATTTTAATATGATCGCTTGCACAGTGCTCCTTGGGATGTTTAAAGCTTGGGAAATCTTTTGGTATCCAAATCCGGCTTTAAACTTCTCCACAACAGTATCACGGACCTGCCTGGTGTGTTCCTTGGTCTTCATGATGCTTTAAACAGAACCCTGAGACTATCACAGAGCAGGTGCATTTATACGGAGACTTGATTACACACAGGTGGATTAGGACAACATTGGATCATTCAGAGCTCCTCAATGAACTCCTGGAGTGAGTTTTCTGAACTGAAAGTAAATGGGCTGAATAATTTTGCACGCCCAACTTTTCAGTTTTATTACTACAAAAAAAGTTTAAATAATCCAATAAATTTCGTTCCACTTCACAATTGTGACCCACTTGTTGTTGATTCTTCACCCAAAATTTAAAATGTTATATCTTTTTGTTTGAAGCCTGAATGTGGCAAAAGGTTGAAAAGCTCCAGGGGGCGAATACTTTTGCAAGGCACTGTATGTAAATGCGTATATTCTGTGTAAGGCTCCCTATTCCTGATTCGATCGGACGTCCTTTAAGAGGTTGCACCCCCTTATGTATTTTGGGTATGCTGTAAAAGCAGGCCAGTACTGGATGTGGAGGTACAAGGAACTTCTCTTGTTTGCTCACTAGATCGCGATCACTAGATTGTCTGTACAGTCGGTGTTGATTTGTCCCTTTGTGACCCACTATCGCTTTCTCCTTCTGAGGAGGACTGTTCTGTTTCAAACAGGGGACGTGACAAACCCCATAGAGGACGAGGGAACCCTTGGGGCAGAAGGGGTGGTTTTTTAGGGGGCACCCCACCGTTGTTGGACTACCTCTTACGGGGCAGGACGAACTGATAAAAATGTGCTGTCCCAGAAAGTCCCCTTCAGACAGTCTAAAAGTTATAAATCTCTCTAAAAGAAAACTCACAGAGGGAGAAACATTGATCCTCAAAAGAGGAGTCTCCCTTGTCCCCTCACAAAAATATAAGGCTTTCGAATGGGTGAAGGATATTAACATATTCATTCGAAAGCTGAAATGGAAAAAGTTTTTTAAGAATCACGACCAACGCCAATGTGCTGAGTTGGGAGTGACACCAGAAGATCTGCCAGACATAAGACTTCTGGCAGATCTCTGGACAGAGGAACAAAGGGAACCAGGGGAACGTCCCTTTACTGACCTAAGATGCCCCTCTACTCTATCTCCTCCAATAAATGATTCTTCACCACTGGATACCTTCCTTACAGTGGTGACTCAAGAACTCAGACAACTTGAAGGCTATCTTCCTCAATACCACAACATTGAAACATCCGAACTTGAGGAACTAATATACTTTGAGAATGACAAAGAGATTGTCATTAAACCGCCCGATAAGGGGGGAAATGTTGTGGTACTTGATAAGGAACAATATATAACTATGTGTAAGAGCACTTGCTATGAAGTCCTCACCACGAACCCCCAAGAAATATACCGAAAGCAACTGGGGGCCATAGTTAATTATGCGCTCACTCGCCATCTAGTGAGCAAACAAGAGGCAGCGTTCCTTGTACCTCCACATCCAGTACTGTCCTGCTTTTACAGCATACCCAAAATACATAAGGGGGTGCAACCTCTTAAAGGACGACCGATCGTATCAGGAATAGGGAGCCTTACACAAAATATAGGCATTTACATAGATAAAATCTTACGTCCTTTTGTCATGGCTCTCCCCTCATATGTACGAGACACAATGGACGTTCTTAACAGACTGAACGAAATACCCCACACTAGGGGCTTGGACACTAATAAATGCTACCTTAAGGAACGGGGTACACAATTTGCTGGCCATAACGAGCTGATCATAGCACTATTGGATTTCATTCTGAGCCACAATACCTTCCTTTTTTATGGGAAGATCTTCCGCCAGCTCAGGGGGGGTGGCGATAGGGAGCCCCTGTGCCCCCACCTTCGCTAACCTCTACCTGGGCTGGTGGGAGGAAGAAGTGGTGTTCGGAGAGTAACTAGTGGACTTTTCATCATGTATCCAGCTATGGCTGCGATACATTGATGATGTTCTTAACCTATGGAAAGGCAGTACATTGCAATTTCAACAGTTTGTGGAGAGGCTCAATAGGAATGACCTAGGGCTCTTTTTTACCTCCACAATTGAATCTGAATCTATCAATTTCCTGGACCTTACTATTACCAACGGAAGTGATGATCACCTGACCACAAACCTCTACCGGAAACCAACGGCCACCAATAACGTTCTACAGTGGGACAGCTGGCATCCGAGGCCCCTATGTAAAGGAATACGAAGGGACAATATTTTAGGATGAAACGGAATTGTTCACATATGGCGGATTTTAAAGCTGCTGCGGAATGATCTTAGAATTAAATTCCGATCGAGAGGCTATCCAGAAAGTGTCCTCAGGAAGGCATATCATCATGCCCGGACAGAAGGACATAAAGGACCTTCTGGTCCCTTTGGCCCCCCGTTGAATCCAATGAAACTACCAGAATCATTGGTATCTATGACGTCGCACAGAACCAAATTAGAAAGATTCTAGAACGTCACTGGAACATCCTAAAAACGGATCTGGACATAGGCGATCAGATTAGCCAGACACCACTGATAACATACCGTAGAGGATGCAATTTAAGCGACCGCCTGGTACATAGTCTACTGACACCTAAAACTCCCCAATCATGGCTTGCAACTAACACTACAGGCAATTATTGATGTTGGGGATGCGTAGCATGCGGCTCATTGAAAAAGGGCAAACTTTTCAGAAGTACGGTCACCAATCAGACCTTTGATATCAGATCTTACATTAATTGCAGAACAGCAGGAGTTATTTATTTGGTAACATGCTCCTGTGGTCTGCAATATGTCGGTAAGACAATCCGTGAACTCAGAAAGCGGATAGGTGAACACCTGGGGGATATCAGGAATAAGAGAGACACCCCAATCACAAAGTATGTGATTGATTTACACGATGGGGACCCCAGGACCCTATCCTTTCAGGACATCGAACTAATCCGGCGCTCTCCCAGAGGTGGGGATTTGGATAAAAATTGCTCCAAAAGGAGCTCGAATGGATTTTCCGACTACAAACGGAAAAACCAAAAGGTCTGAATGAGAGAAGCAGCTACGCATGCTTCGTGGGGAATTAACCTAAGTGTTTCCATCACCAAGACCCTCATACCTCTTCATGTCACTTCATTTGGGACGTGGTGACATTTGTCCTATTCTGCCTAATTTGGAAAAACAGATGTATGCCAAAAACATGGATTATAAGCCCCCCCTTTTTTTCAGGACCTGGTCCAGTGTCAGAGATAAATAAGGGCTCTGATCACCTGACCACACCATAGGGGTGGGACACATTTAGCATGTATCTAATGCCTATAATTGACATAACTTTATAAATAGAGTCAGTACTACCGGGATTACTTCTCTGCATGTCACACATCACCAATACGCCTTGGTTTTTAACCAACTTCCCCCCTGACATCACTGTGATGACCCCTTGAAACAGTCTTATCGGGTCTCCTCCAGTGAGGGATAGTGATACTAGGGATACGTCAAATGTAAAATCATATACTGGGTAACATGATAATGTAGATGGAATTAACATGTGTCCCCAGGTCACTAAATACTATCTGCCGTGACCTACAATATTATTAGTATATATTGTGGAGGTCTTTGATACTGAATACAAACCACTTTACTGCGCAGATCTCAACTTTAGATCTGCCCCATTATATATATCCGTCTAATGGTCCCCATATATATCTAACAGCGAGTCGCGGGCCCATATTTACTACATAGTCGTGACAGATCATTTAGGGAGCGCAGCGGATTGTAAACCACGCCCCCTCCTCTTGATTGGCCACTCGTGCCTGGTGCCCGCCCCCCATCCTTCGCTCATCTCTATTTCTTGAGCGGGAGAGACCGGCCGCCTACGGCCATACTAGTGCCGATACGCTGCACACCACCACGTGCAGCGTCTCCTGCTACATTGTAACTAGCGCTCTTAACTCTTAATTCATATTTGTGAGACTAGCCCAATCTCCTGATGAGATAGGTAGCAAATCCTATCAGAAACGCGTCGAGTTAGGGCAACTAGCAGTCAACAAGGGGGTTTTAGTAGTTAGGTTGGATTTAATTTTGAGTTTTGGACCTCATAGCATGGACTCAACTTAATACATATTCTAATTACCCCCATGAGTAGGATGAGATGCCAGGCCATTGAGGTCTTTAGTTGGAAGTCATAACATTCTGCCTGTATGTTCAGCCACTTGCACACTGGTGTAGTCAGAGGACACAGGCAGTAAATTTATCTGAGACTCTCCCTTGACTTCAATGGTCAGTCGGGACGGGAGGACACCCAATGTCCCACTGCACAGCAGTAGTGATAGTATCCACAGAGCTGACACACTGAAAACAAAAGTGGCGGCTCAGTAGCGCGGACTATCACCTGCGTTTCTATTGGGGATAAGTACATGGGAAAGTGTTACAGGAGAGATATATAAACCACTGTGAACATCCATTAACAGGGTTACATTTCCTCTCCTTTCCCATTCCCTTGAATAAAAGTGTGAACATACATCATCACACATAATAGGGATTAGCAAATATTCTATTTTTAAACTTGTATCTTAATAAAATTTTGTTATTTTATTGAAACCGTCAATACTAGACAGTACACCTATCTTCAATATGCCCCACCAGCCATTCTGCAGAAAAGGAGATGACAATGTTACTGTATATAGGAGTAAGGGTTAGGGTTAACAAACACAAGGCCTATAAAGTCTATTAGGACCACTGTTTTAACACTACTAAGGCTTTTTTTTTCACATATTGTTTTTTAACTATATTTGGCATATATAAATGCTGAATTTTTCCATTCTGTAGATTCCTGCAAACTTGGTGCGTTGGGCTGGTAAGCATTGGGATATATTGTTTCACTGCATAGGAAAGCTTAGTTTGCTGCAATTTTATATACAGAGGCATACAGTAAAACAGAAATATAATTTGCAGGAGTTAACTGGCAACATGGCAGATGCGTCCTTTCTTACCTTTCTTCTCGTATGCACATATCCCGAGATGTAAGGAGAAACTTTGCAATATCTTGCATAATGTTTCTGGGAGATGTATATGGTATATTTGTGTGGCCACCCAGTGTCCTATAGCTTGCAGCTTATTAAGGGTTTTACTAGCATGTCTTCATATTGTATTGGATAGACACACTTGTAAACCTGTGATACATACATGTTGGCATAAGGTACCATACATCAGAAATCACGTTTCCATGCATACAGGTATTTTCATTGGATTTTATAATGATTTCAGTGTGGAATCCAACACATCTAAACTGACCTTAAGAAGAAAAAAGCAGTTATTAAAACATATTAGTTTCTTTGTTTTAGAAGAATAGTTAAAGTTGTTGAACAGGATTTTGAAAACATGGCGGCTTTCTTCCAGAAACAGCACCATATCTGTCCATGGGTTAACAACCTATATGTGAATATTCTATGTATTTTTTTTTATTTTTATTTTTTTTTACAAAAAAACTGATGGATGGTTATCTGGATATTTTTTTTTAAGTCGCAGCATGTATTTCATTTCTTGTCCTGACTCTAACTTTCTACTTTGTTTGGAATTTCAACACAGTAAACAGCCTCACTTCACTTTCTCAGTCAGACCATTCATTGCAAAGAGAGGGAAGGGGGAAGGGCGACTCAATTATAGCGTCACACATTGCACTGATAAGTACAATTCTCTTCTGTGTTCTTCTTTATCTAGGCCTATCAAGAGCTGTGATACTGTTATCCTAATTCTACAAATGTGTTATTTTACTAACAGATGACAACTTCCCTCAGAGCAGCAGTTAACTGAAAATGGATTACCTATCTATATAGGAGTTTTATCTCTTTGTGCTGATTGCCGCAGGACAGTGTTTTGTATTTCATTTTTAATGGCATAGGACTGTGAAAATGAAAAAGAAAACAGGAAAAAATTCTAAAAAAAAATCTAGTTTATGAATATTAAGTTAAAAAAATAACCCTATCAAACGTGCCCTTTTAAAGGGCCTGAACTGCAAAATCATGGAACTCAGACATTATTCTGGTTATGGGGCAAAATGTGGGCTGAGAACTGTCTGATACTGTATTTCCAAAGTAACAACTTATAGTATCATTTATTGTAATATCTTTATGTTGTACACTGCTGTCTACAGACTTCTAGAGTCTCCCTCCCTTGTACTGCTCTCCCTTCATGTCAGTAGTTCTGGCAGTTCTGTAGTGCATTGCCACTATATTATTGAGCTCTTGAAAGCTCTGAGTGAACAGTTCCATAGGTTCCTACCAAATAGAGTGTGCTATGATGTCATCACCGAGTAGTACTATGAGCGTCGGACTGGGGTTCCTTGTGGTCACTAGAGGAATTTATTCATCAATAAATTCTAACAGGTTATAATTCAAAGAAATAGCACCTAGTGGCAATTTATTGTCCCAAAAACCAGTTCCAAAAGCTTGTTCTCCTGGACCTTTGTGGCCCACTACAGTATCAGAGGCTGGTCCCACTGGAAGATCCTCTGATACTCTGGTGGGCCAGTGCGATACTGAGTACTACAACCATACATGGTTTCTATGTGGATCTTCTGGATTAGTTAGTGAAAATTAAAAATAAATGAAAAAAGAGAAGTATAAATCATTATTTTATGATCTACTCCAGGCCTTTATGAAAGGTCAATACAGAGATCTGTCCTATGATCAATTTATATCCACCACCATAACAGTAATAAGGGGACATACTCTACGTCTAGAGGAAAGAAAGTTTGAATACCAACAGGCAGTCTCCAACCATAAAGCCATAAATAGTTATGCAAGGTTGTGGTCAAGTTGGGTGCATGTGTACATGTATAAAAGCATTGTTTTCCAACCTTTTCTTCCTTGGGGCAACCCAAGTCACTTTTTTTTTTTTTTTTTACGAAAGACAAAAAAAACCTGCTAAAACCAAGTAATGTACAATACCTATAGATCACTTTTAGCACCTGAAATTTACTTTTACTCAAATCTTGCAGGTAGGGTAGAAGACCATATGGATGTGAATCCTCTTGCAAACCCAGATGGCCTCCACAACCCCACAGTATAATCACATTCTGAGATTTACCATCTCTCCTCATGAGTACACGAAGGCTTTCCCTTTCCCTGATGGTTTAGCTGAGGATATTGACAAAGGCTTAAAGGGAACCTGTCATCTCCGAAACACCCCCTTAACTAGAGTAAGCGGTGTATAGTGTAAGTGATGCTGAATCCAAATATGTAAGTTTTATCTTCATACTCCCTTCCATTCCGACGCTGTGCTCCCACAAACCAGCAGTAAAATGCATTGACAGGACTCTTCTTTGAGTCCTCTCCATTATGTGAGTGAGCACTGGAGTCCAGTGAGTGCATTTTACTGCAGGTTTGTCAGAGCACAACATCAGAATGAAAGTGAGTATGAAGATAAAACTTACATATTCGGATTCAGCATCACTTACACTATACAACACTTACTCTAGTTCAGGGGGTGTTTCGGAGATGACAGGTTCCCTTTAAGGCTAGGGCACATTATCTGCCTATGAAATGTCACAGAAGTAAACCCACCCTCCCCCAGGAATCATACTTACAACTCAACTCTCTGTAGTAATCATGTTTGCAACTCGAAAAAAAATTCACTGCCCTCCTCCACATGCAGTATTAATACTCAAAGCTCAAACCACTTCAAACCCATCCATAACAATTAAATTCAGAGCACAGAAACTGAAAGTGCTGCCACAGCCCATTGCGCTCATACATTTTTTGCTGATCCTCGGCAGAAGACAGCAATGCAGTCAGAATTTACTTTTAGGTGTTCTCATTTTCTAGCAAATGTTGCAAGATTATTGCAGTTGTCATATTGTCGTCCCTAAATACCATGAAGCTCATTTATCAAATGTCATAAGCAAAACCATTGGCTTTAATGACACAGCAATCATGTTCTTAATTATATGCTTTGTATTTATTATCAGCATTCCTGACATGTGTGACCTAGAATGAACTCATATTAAAGAAGCTGGTTCACTATTGAATTCCTCTTCTAGATCATATAAAACATGGGTATTAGAAGCTAAAGGATACTCATGTGCCTAGATACTGATGTTCTTGTGATACCTTTACAGAAAATCTACTGTATTTAGTGCTGATCAGGCAAAGCAGCTTCTACGCACAGATTCTTATTGGCTTACCTACAAAATAGTAGGAATCACTCTCTAGCCATATGCAAGCGGACCTGGAGAAGGAGGCTGATTACTGAGCATGTATAACACGAGACACATAAGGTGGACACTTATGGGGTAATTTATCAAACTGATGTAAAGTAGAACTGGCTTAGTTGCCCATAACAACCAATCAGATTCCACCTGTCATTTTCCAAAGGAGTGTCTAAAATGAAAGGTGGAATCTGATTGGTTGCTAAGGGCAACTAAGTCAATTCTACTGTACACCAGTTTCATAAAGGACCCCCTTAGAGTAGAAACAAAAAATATACCAAAGGATGTAAGGTAATATCATCTTTTAATGGTTTAAGGGTGGTTTCACATACACACAGAGGTTTTTGTAAAAAAAAAAAAAAAAGACACAATGCCTAATTTATCATATTTTTTTTTTGCCAGTTTTTCTGCCTGTTTTCTGAACACCACTTCATCACTTTCCCAAAAAGGGGGCATAGTAGCATAGTGGTCCGAGGCCGGGGAGCTGGCAGGGCCAGACTGGCGTACATTTCAGTTCCAGTGACGCCTAATCATACATTAGGTGCAGCCTCCGACAGTGCAAGGGGTTATGATAGACGAACGTACGCTGCCTGTCTACGATAAAAGTTGGGCCACAGTTTATGATGCTTTTTTCTAGCTAAAGCCAAAAGTGGATTCAAAGAGTGGAAAATATGAAGAAAGGGCTTATACTTCTCCTTCCTGGTGGATTCACGTTTGGCTTTGGCTAAAAAAACACTGCATCAAAAACTGCCACATAAAGCTGTGTGTGACAGATGTACCCGATTATCATTTACTATTAGGATTAGTAAATCTACCTCATAATCTTTTTAAATTCCAGGACGTTATTGACAGCAGATATGACAGGTTCCTTTTTAAGACAGGTTAGACCTGTCATAGAATGCAAGAATTTCAGGTGGCAAAGTCTGTTCTTTATGACACCTAAACTGAGCAGCTCCTGACATGTGCTTCATACATCTGCTCTACTCCGATCCGTCTTAAAGACAGTGCTGAGCAGCTATACCTCATGTTAGTGGGTCAAGTTGAGAAATGAGCCTGACTAGTTGTTAACTCTGCACTAGGCAGCGGCGGACTGGTCATAGACCCTACACGGAAAATTCCTGGTGGGCCAATGCCCAGGGGGCAACCCAAATGCTGGGAGCATCATATACTTATGTACCTCGCCAACAGCCACAGGTGCCTTCCAGAACTCAACTGTATCACGGTCCTGAGAAAAGTGATACAGTTGAATACTGTAGCAAGGGCAGCAGTATTTTGTGCTGCACTGTGGTATTTGGTTCTGCTGGGACCGTACTTTGTGCTGCTCTGTGGTATTTGGTTCTGCTGGGGCAGTATTTTATGCCGCACTGTGGTTTTTGGTTCTGCTGGGGCAGTATTTTATGCCGCCCTGTGGTTTTTGGTTCTGCTGGGGCAGTATTTTATGCTGCACTGTGGTTTTTGGTTCTGCTGGTGCAGTATTTTATGCTGCACTGTGGTTTTTGGTTCTGCTGGGGCAGTATTTTATGCTGCACTGCGGTTTTTGGTTCTGCTGGAGCAGTATTTTGTGCTTCACTGTGTTTTTTGGTTCTGATGGGGCAGTATTTTGTTCTACACTATGGTATTGCTGGGCCCAGCTACATCTGTTTGCCCCTGTCTATTTGTGCTACCAGGGGTGTACATAGAATTCATTGGCTCCCATAGCAGGAATCTGAATTGGGCCCCCATGTTCCTTCCCAAGCCCCTCTGACTACCCATCCCTGGTCCCTCCCACCTTCTACCCCAGCCCCTCCCCTCGCTCACCCATAAACGGTGCCTTAAGTAGGTACATTGCACATTACTACTGTTTTTGGGGGGTGCTTACAAAACAACATGTACACATTGGGTGACTTTAGTAGGTATAATGTACTATATAGCACTACCGCCCAAGCTCGCGTTCACATTACTGTTAGTTTTCCGTTCTTCTGATCCGTCAGAAGACAAAAAAAAAGCAATATAACAGATCCTGTATTTTAAGCATCCGTTATGCTCATTTATGCACATTTTTGCTTCCATTTTAGCCATTTCCTGAGATACGCTATTTAAGATGAGAAAAAAACTAAATACTTTGTGTAGAACTTTTTTTTACATAAAAAAACAGATCTCAGACGGAAATGGCTAAAGAGGATGCAAAATGTGCGTAACTGAGCGTAACGGATGCTTAAAATAGTGTTTTGTTTATTTATCTCTTCTTCTGATGGATCAGAAGAATGGAAAATGGAACAGTGATGTGAACCCGGCCTAAGGCTTCCTTCATATCTCAGGTGACTGTATCCGGCAGGCTGATCCGACAGAGAGCATCCCGCCAGAGTTCAGCGGATCCAGCATTACTAGATTCTACTGTTCACCAAGGATGCCCAACCTTAGCCCTTCAGCTGTTGCAAAACTACAACTCCCAGCATGCCTGGACAACCTACAGCTATTAGGGCATGCTGGGAGATGTAGTTTTGAAACAGCTGGAGAGCTGCAGGTTGAGCTTTCCTGCCATGGACTATGGCAGACTACCAGCAGGGTTTCGGCCTGACAAAAACTGTTCTACTGGTGAAGAGCAGAATCCAGCAATGCTGGATCCAGTGAACTCTGGCAGGATGTTCTCTACCAGATACTTTTGACCAGAGATGTGAACGAAGACTAAGGGCTCTTTCACACGAGCGGAATATGACAACCCCTTTAAGAGTCACAATCATAACTAGTATTGAGCGAACTTGTGTTTTCCAGTTCGGCGTACAAGGTTCAGGTTATCTAAGAATTCCGAAATGGATTCCGCTACCATGGACCATAACAGAATTCTATGATGGCATGCACTATGACTAGCATACAGTTCTATAATGATGAAATGCCTCTTATAGGCTTCTGTGGTGCATGCCGTCATAGACTTCTGTTCTGGTCCTTAGATGACCTGAATCTTGTACGCCGAACTGGAAAACGCAAGTTCGCTCAATACTACTCATAATGCATTAAATAAATGTGAAAACTCATCAAGTGCGTGTTAACTCTGCTACGTGTGTGTGTGTGTGTGTATATATATATATATATATATATATATATATATATATATACACACATACAGCATATATACTGTACATATAGTATACACATATACATTTAGTCATACTGTAGGTGTATTATACATATATACAGGTACATTAGACAATTACACATACATATGTACAGAATACAGTACACTACACAGACATATGTACTTATATGTAAACTCACACATATTACACTGACACACACTTACCTTCTGTGCAGGTCTCCAGGGTAAACAGAAGAGATGGGAGGACATCTTCTCCTTAGCAGGCAGGGCAGGCTCTCTTCCCCCCTTCCTCTGTCCCGACTGCTGCATTTGAATCACATTACAGCAGAGGAGGAAGCTGCAGTGAGGACAGAGGAGCAGAGTGGGGGAGGGGAGCACTGGGGAGGCTTCTGATGGCAGCAGCACATCCTGCTGTAACTTTTGAAAACCGCAGCTCTCCTCAGCAGTGCAATAGGGGCATCTCCTCATGGTAGAATGGGGGCCTTGATTGGGGGAGGGGAGAGGTGAAGCAGGAACACAGGAGAAGCAGTGAGGGGAGCTGGGAGGAGGAGCCAGAGGCCCTGGCAAGAATGCTAGACCAGAGCTGTTGTACTAATTGTAATAAGGGGGCGGGGCCTTTCATCCACAGCCGGGCCCCCTTCCCCTACGGGCCCCATAGCAGCTGCGTGGTCTGCCTCTATTAGAGGTACGCCACTGTGTGCTACCCTATTTTCTGTCAATTTGGACCTCCCTAAAACATCCGATAGTTTTTCAGGGCCACTTTAACTTTAACCAGTCTGCTCCTAGCTGTAGGTGTTGTAATTCATTGGATAAGTCTAACATAATGTTCTTGTGCATGGTGGATTGAGATGATGTTTCAGTAAAACATGTTTTTGTGTCTGAAATCAATCTCAAAACAATACATGTAATTAAAGACGAGCACACTGTACTGCTCACACTTTCCAGAACCAAACAGCACCCTAAACCTTCTATTGTGTTGACTACATGAACAAAGCAATAAAAGGAAGCTGCAAGGGTCATACAGCACCAGCCATGTGCAAATATTACTGTAAGTGACTAAAAAGAAAAAGTACTCCACTTGTCTTCCCTGCAATGCACATTTATTGCATCACTGCCTATTATTTTATTATTATAAATATACGTGTTCATCCACACTGTACAATCTATGATATCACACGTCTGCTACTGGATTACTAATATACATTTGTGCAAAGAAATGCTGGATCTGTCCTACAAATGGAATAAACAAGTAAACATATCCATTTGACAAATCTATTGGAAGGAGAATGTATTGCCAATTGAGATCAGTCTGCTATTGATGTATACAATATGTTTAGTACCCTAAACATATCTAGACCCACACTGTTCCAAAATGACTTCACTCTCAGCTGTCACGCTGTGTACCTGTAACTATAAATGTGGCTTTATCTACACCAAGTGTAAAAGTGACCTAACATAGCCCACCAGAAAATGAAAATAAAAGTTCTTTAATCTCTTCCCAACATTCTCATTTTTTTTTCTCCCTGCCCACCAAAAGCCATACTTTTATTATGTATTTATTATTTTATTTTATTTTCTGTTCACATGACCTTATGAGGGCTTGTTTTTTGCAGAGTGTGTTTTTTGAAGTTGTACTTTCTAATGTTACCATTTAATGTTCCATTAAAAAATTTATGCAATTGTTTTCTGGGTTTCATTTATGTGGCGTTCATTGTAAGGTAAAAATGAAAAATTACATTTATTCTGTGGGTCAGTATGAATACTACTTTAAAAAGAAAATTATAAAGCTTTACATTCACTAGTCTTTGTCTGAAACCCAAGCTCATCCTGGAAACTGTATGGATCGCCACCAGATCTGGTCACCATTATCAGTAAGTGGGGTCTGACGGCGCACAGTAGATTACAGCTAGGCAGGATCTGGTGAACTCCGGCAGGCTGTTCTGCTGCCAAAACAGCCTGTTGGATATCTTTACCGCAGGTGTGAGACAAGCCTTAGGCATCATGCACACAAACATGAAAAGCACATGTTGTATTCTTTTGCGGTGCGGAGGCATGGACAGAAACACCACGAAAGCACTCCGTAGGCTTCCAATCCGTGCTTCCGTTCCTTACCCCATCTCCCGGATTGCGGAACCATTCAAGCAAATGTCCAGTGCCCGTGTATTGCGAACCTGCTATATACGGGCCGCAATATGGCCACAGCCGGGCAATGGCCGTGTGCATGAGGCCTTACAGTGTTTTTCAGTTTGCTAGATTTTCTGAAACAGTCTTTAAGAAATCCTGCAGAGAACACAGGGGTTCCTGCTGACCTGGTCCATTTTCCAGAGGCAGATGGTGGAGGGAAGGAAGGTAGTCAAGGGGTTGTAAGTACGCATTAAATAAACAATGGTGATAAACCTTTGATTGATTGTTTTTCAATGACTTTTGAGCCATGATATCACAGCTAGACATGGAATCACTCAAGTTTAGAGCTACATCTGTAGCAATTCAGGGAGGCTCCTGCTGCTGTCAGTTGTCTAAGGGCTCATGCACAAAACTGGTCTATTTTTTGCAGGTCCGCGGAACAGACAAATCGATGCTGTCCACATCTTTAGCAGTCCCATTGAAGTGAATGGATCCGCATCTAACCCGCAAAAAATGCAGATCAGATGCGGATCAGAAATACATTTGTGTGCATGAGCCCTTACTGAAATGGCTGATCTCCTGGGACACATAGAGAAATATTTTTTAATATTACCATTAAAAATGCAAAATATATACACAGAATAAAGTCAAAGGAAGGAGGAAATTATAGGGGCCGAATTGCTGGAGGTTTTATATGTCTTTTTGCATATAATAATCTATGAATGCAAGGCTTCCTGGTTTCACAATGGCAACATTGAGGAAGTAGAAGCTAAAAAAAAAACATATTCAAAGCAAGTCATGGAGTGCTAGTATAAGTATAAAACAATTTCCATAGCAACAAAGCCAGTAAAGTAAAGCAATGTAAAACTGGATGCTTGAATTTCTTTTATATTCACTTGTGCATCACTGAGGTGATACGCTTTGGTTACATAATATACAAAGACAGTGGAGATCTTATTAATAGCAACCCAACAGAGCGGCTAAACATATCTAGAAATGAGTCAGCATTTTAAGACACCTACAAGACAGTAATAAAAAGCCTGGAATAATCTTTTGAAACCATAAATAGAATAAGTAGTATGCATATTAAGGCAAAATATTCTGTACAATCCCATGGACATTGTCAAAGGAATATGTTGTATGCTTATGTAATATATCTAAAGGGGTTGTGTGAGATGAGAGGCCTCTTTTTTTTCCATGAACGGCGCCACTGGTCTCTACTGGCTGTGTCTAGTATTGCAGGTCAACCCCATTGAAGTGAATGGGTAAAGACTTCGGTAATCAATATCAATAAATATGGTTCAATAAATAAAGTCTTTCTTTACTAAATATAGATGATGGGAGTAGTAGTACATATAGCAGCAAATGGCACAGTTCCAAAGTATATAACGGTATAGTCTCCTCTCAATAGCTGTGTATGGGCAACAAGAATGATGGTAATAGTAGTACTTCCTGACTCTTCTTCTACAGACACTTTGCAATCTCTCCAAATAACCCTGGGTGTGCTATTCTGTTCGTGTTAACTCCTTAAGCAATTCCCAGGCTAAGGGGTGCAGAATTTAGAATGGCCAGTCTATCTCAAAGTGTGGTGGGGGCCATAGCCAGTGAACCCTTTCCACAGCAGTAAAGTCATTTATCATAAATGAGCAGTACCTTACTGATGTTATCTTGCATGGCGTCTGGTCTCTTTCTTTAAGGGCTACTTTGATGATAAAGTATCTTCTCTATTAGCTGTAGCCTCAGAGATAGAGGTTCTATGGACTCTGGCCTAGTTTGCAGGTTCTTGTACATGTAGGTCTTGTCTAAGACGTCACTAACCAGGGGTTGGGCCAATTCCATCACCCTGGTAACCTAAACAAATCTGCTAGTGTTAACTGTCTATTGCCCATACATTGCTATTAGGTCTACACCGTTCAGAAATAAGAGTTATCTCCCTACGGCAGTTTTCTGTAAAAAAAAAAGTCAAGAACACAGACTTTGCAAGGGCGGGAGGTGGTATGGCCATCAGGCCTGTCACATTTATCTTCTTTTACACCAGTTCAAGCTGTAGTAGTCCTCTGGGGGCACTGCACTACTGCAGACGTAGGACCAGCACCAGTGCTAATGGTAAAGGCAGCATACTCTAATTTCTTCAGGAGTAATAATAAGAACATTTTAATTGTATCTGATTTTTATTTCAAGTTTCCATGGATTTGATTTTAACTACACCTTTGTAAAACGATTTACCATTTTTTATTATTATTAATACGCTTTAATTTTTTGTTGTGTTTTAGGGATTTATCTGTAAAAGCAGGCCAACATGTAAGTATATTGATCTAATTATTCATTATATCAATTGGATATGCAAAACATCCTTAAAAGGGTTGGCCACTTTCTGGTTACTGTTGACCAATGTGTTTGTGAGGTGATTATATGGCACTAGGCCTGATCCGGCAGGTGAAGGGTGCTGCCGGATCAGGACTGCCGCAGCGACATGTGTGGAGCCGGAACCGTGCTCCGGCCCCACACATGTCACACAGTACATACATATACATACACATAACATACACACACATATAGACATACAAACACACATACATACTTACATGCTCCCGGCAGGTCTTTGGAGCGCCGGAGGAGCAGGACGGCTCGCACAGGTGACGATTCCCCACAGCGCCCTCTGCTGGGCGCCTGGTGGAATCGTCATCTGTGCGCGCCGACCTGTCCCTACGCCGCTCTGAAGACCTGCTGGGGAGCATGTAAGTATGTATGTGTATTTGTATGTCTATATGTGTGTGTATGTTTATGTGTATGTCTATGTCTGTATGTGTGTATGTGTAGCCGGATCCGTCATGAACTCCATTGAAAGTCAATGGAGGGCGGATCTGGTTACCATTGTGGTCACACCAGACGGATCCGCCCCCATTGACTTGCATTGGGGGTCATTCCGGATCCGTCTTGGTGCGGATGCCTGGACCGGAGAGCAAACTGCAGCATGCCGCGGTTTGTTCTCCGGTCTGAAGACGGAACGGAATGCTTTCAGGAGCATTCCGTTGTCTTCAGTTCAGTTTTGTCCCCATTGACAATGAATGGGGACAAAACTGAAGCGTTTTATTCCGGTATTGAGCCCCTATGACGGAACTCAATACCGGAATTTTAAAACGCTAGTGTGAAAGTAGCCTGATGTGAAAGTAGCCTAATACAGACTTTGTTGAAATTCTGCACCAATTTCTATATTTCTTAAGGTTCCCTTGTTTACAAAGGCTTTTGTACTGTCTGCACTGAGGTCCTGTCTATAAGATAGTCACTGATGGAGGGTGATGTGACCAGGCAAATTACCTCCATGTGATGTCTAATCTATTCAAACTGCACCTGCACTAAACTCCCAACAGAAAAAGTACAGATGGCAGGGGCAGTGTATTTGATTACGGATCGCGCTGCCGGCCTGTGTGCAAGGGAGCCTGCAGCCCGGGAATCTGCCTGTGCATTACTACTACAAAGCGGCACAGAGGGCATTACTACTATTAAGGGGGCACAATGGGCATTACTACTGTGGAGGTGTCACAATGGGCATTACTACTGTGGAGTTGTCACAATGGACATTACTACTATGGAGGGGGCACAATGGGCATTACTATTATGAAGGGGGCACAATGGACATTATTACTATGAAGGGGCACAGAGGGCATTACTACTATGAAGGGGGCACAGAGGGCATTACTACTATGACGAGGGCACAGAGGGCATTATTACTGTGAAGGGGTGGGCATAACTGTTATGGAGCACAGAGTGGGCATTATTACTGTGAAGGGACACAATGGGCCGATCCCTTTAACTTTTTGTGGAATAAGTTGTCTTTTCAAACACTAACTGGACAAATATGTGACATGTATAACCACGGGTAAAAACACAATAGAATTTCCTAGAACTGTTTCTTTAAGAGGCATGACCTGTTTGAATACTTCCGTTTTTCAGTAAGTGGGCAGCTCACTGCCTTTTGCGTGTGGTATGCATCGCTTATCTCCTTTAGTTATACTACAGTCTCCTCATTTGCTTGGTCTCATTACATACATGATAGCAAAAAAGGGAACTCCCTGCTGTATACGCCTCTCATGGCTGTTCTCTCCACGTCACATAGTTTCCATTGCTCTGGAGAATTTACTAGATAGGGCAGCAGCGAGGAAGGAGCATGAGTCACCACGTGACAAGTAGTAATATTTCATTGTCAAAATGTTGTAATAGGTAATTCATCCCATGGATTACAACTGAAATAAAGTAATTACGTAAGAAGGTTTTCTAACAGTGTAATTAACCCCAAGCTCAATGTGCTCTGATTGAGAAATCATAGTAAGTTTGTGGATCTTCTGATTTTTATGCCTGAAAGTGAATGCTGTATCTACAGTATGATCAAGCATCAAATTTCAATACTTACATCTCATATTACAACAACATTAGAATTAAAACATAGAAGTAAAATTAAAGACACATATTTAAACAGAACCTCCTCAAATGGCATGCAGCACCTAAAATGTTAAACAGGGGGAAAGTGGCGT
Source organism: Rhinella marina (assembly GCA_900303285.1). Taxonomy (NCBI): domain Eukaryota; kingdom Metazoa; phylum Chordata; class Amphibia; order Anura; family Bufonidae; genus Rhinella; species Rhinella marina. The sequence continues at coordinate 37,947 of ONZH01013301.1, forward strand.
ACATGGAGAAGGGCCCTATAACAAGGATCAAACCAGGCCCCCACACAGGACAGAACCCCTTTCAATGACCCTTGGGCCATTTTTTCCACTGCATCTGCTAAAAGTTGTTCCATTAGAGTAAAGTCCTGACCAAGTTTTCACCCCTAGTAGAAAAGGGGATGATCCCAACTGGGTCCCCTCTTGCCCTGGGCCCCATAGCAGTTGCATGGTCTGCTACTATGGTTACGCTACTAGTTCCGCCCCTGCAGTGGGAAGAAAATAAGCATTTTCCTCATTCTGTGGAGTCACCTGCATACTTTCTAACATTGTAGTTAGTAAATTCAGGGCATGTAGTCCCCTTCCCCCATGAACATCCCCAAATCAGACTGCCTACTTATGGATGGGGCTCACACAATCCCTATCTATTTTCAGCTCTGGACATAACAAAATTGCCGGGACTGCCTCTGAAAATTAGGGACAGTCCTTGCAAATTCAGGACTTCTGGAAACTATGCACCTGGTGTATCACAACACATCTCAGCAATATTTAAAAAGCATCATGCATAGACATCATGCATATTCCCTTTTAGGCTGAATAGGCGTAGTGAAGTCTTTCTTCACCTGAGGCAAAGATTACGTTTGGTGACCCCCGTCCTGTAATATAATTTTGTTTGCTGCCTCCCAATTAATGTAATATAAACGTTTTTTTTTCTTCTGTTTTTTTTTCATTGCTATGAACGCTCATTAGCGATAATCTTCCTTTGCAAAAGTGCTGTTGATTACCGGATGAACGAGCGTTTTGAAGATCATTTGTGAGGACTCCTAAAACACCATTTGCCGGGAGCAGACTGTGCCTAATAAAGAACGCTCTGCTACCTGTAAGGGGATGAGTGATGACACTAGTGATAGTGCCTCCCTATACTGTGGAGGAGATAACTGCATGTAAGTGTAGCAGTGTCCTCTGCTGATGAGCAGGCGCTTCCTTTCCAAAAATCATAAAGAGGCATTAGGGGGCCGTTCAAAAATGTGGATCCGCAATACCACGGATGCCGCCTGGCGTGTGTTCCGCCATTTGCTGAACACACGGCCGGGCGCCCTGTTCAAAATGCCTATTCTTGCCCGCTGTTGAGGACAAGAATAGGACATGTTCTATCATTTATTGCGGAGCCGCGGCTGCCCGCTCTAATAGAAGTGAATGGGGCCATATCTATTCCGCAATATTGCGGAATAGATGCGGACTCATTCACACAGTCTTGTGAATGGGCCCTAAGTCTGCAGATGGCATAAAGTTAGACAGGCTGTGTAGACCTGCCCCAGGTTTATCACAGGGTCTCAGGCTGGATGCGGTGAGGTGCAGGGATAGCCACTTTTCTCTGACTTGATACCAGCTATTGGTTGGCTTACTGTGAGATAGAATTTTACACCAGAATTGTGCAAAACATCTTAGACACACCTCTTTCCACAGAGAAACCTTCTCTAAACCTGGCTATGCCAAAATGCAACATTTTATGGTGCAACTCATGATAAAATCTACACGCACTCTGATTAGTAAATGTGGGGCAAGTTGCTTTTCAGGCCTTTTTTTGCAGGAAAAAAACAACTGTGGTTAGTTAGCTGTAAGTCAGTGGTGGGGAAACTTTTTGCTGCCGAGGGCCATTTGGATATTTGTAACATCGTTCGGGGACCATACAATATTCTAACTTAAAAATTTGATTGCTATATTTGGTCAAACATATAATTGACTTAGGGGTAAGTTACAGAAATTGAGGTTCAATTAAAAAAAGTCTGGACTATATATAGATCTTTTACAAATAGTGTATGTGCCATTTTGACCACACATAGCAGTCTAATTTTTGAGTTGAGAATGTTATTTTAGTCTTTTATTTGTCATTAATGGCAGCCAAGCTAAACCCAGGAGGTCCAAAGAGGGGTTCACCCAGCGTTCACTCTCCCTGCCACTGTCCCTGCCTCTTTGTTTGCAACTGTATCTGCCTTTGTCCCTTTCTCAGCCTCAGATCTTCCCCCCGCCTCTATCAGCCTCCTATCAGACCTCCCAGCGACATCAGTCTCAGATCAGACCTTTCAGCCTCAGATCAGCCCCCATCAGACCCCCCCAGCCTCAGATCAGACCTCCATCAGACCCCCCAGCCTCAGATCAGACCCTCCCCAGCCTCAGATCAGACCCTCCCCACTATCCATTAGCCTCAGATCAACCCCTATCAGATGCCCCCAGCATCCAATCAGACCTCAGATCAGACGTTTAAAGTAAATAAATAAACTTACCTATCCAGCTGTCCCTGGTTTTCTTTCTGCCGTGCTGTACTGGGACCTGACAGAACACAGCATCAGATCATGGTGCACAGAGTTGGGCCGGAAGAATACCAGGGAAGGTGAGTACAGCCAGTGCAATGGTGTTCTCACCTTCCCGTGCCTCCCGCATGTTAATAGCCACTTCCATAATGGAAGCGGTCATTATCATTTGCACTATGTGATCTGGCAGGGGGCCACATGAAATGATCCCGCGGGCCGTATGTCGCCCTTGGGCCTGAGGTTCCCCACCCCTGCTGTAAGTGAATAGGAAGTTATGAAACACACTACTAACAGAATTTTTGTTGCATTTTTTCACTTGCATTCCATTTTTGGGCCCATGCAATTTTTAAAAAATAAAGCATGTTCTGGCTATCGCATTTTTTTCAGGCGGTTTCTCAAACACTTCTTCATAGGAAAAAATGCCTGAAAAAAAGGCATGGGAAAAATATGTGACCAAAAAATTCCACCAAAAAATAAACAAAAAAGCATGAATTTTATGCCATTTTTACTATATAACTGAATAGAAAATCATGAAAATCCCATCACTACAGCAAAGATAAAGTAGAATAGTTTATTCACCCATAAGTGTGGATTACTGTGACTATGGTTCGAAAAACGTACCTTTCTACTACTGGTATTTTCTCTTCAGTTGCATGCAGGGGCGGACATACCGCCTGTGCAGCAGGTTCAGCTGCACAGGGGCCCAGAGAGGGAGGGGGGCCCTTCCCAGTACCAGCAGAGGTGTGGGGGATGGGGCCCTGATTAGGACTTACAGTGAATCTGCTGCCGTTCTCCCTATACTCCATAGATGAAGGACCTGCGATGACATCATAGTCATGTGATCTTTTCAACAATGGAAGTGGTGGTAGGACCTGTGATGAGGTCACCATCATGTGACCAGTGCAGAGAAAGGCAGAGCTGAGCAGTGGAGACCTGTGATGCCATGTACGTGCCAGAGACATGCTGGGAGATGTGGTTCTCCCCATTATACCTCATCCCTGCTTAGGGATAGGAAAATATGTTATTTTACTGGGACTGTTAGAGGGGCTGAAGAGAGGGGTGTTATTTACATGGGACTGGATATTATAGAAGATTTGGGGGAGATGACTGGTGTTATTTACATGGGACTGGATATTATAGAAGACTGGTGGGAGATGACTGGTGTTATTTACATGGGACTGGATATTATAGAAGACTGGAGGATAAGGAGTGATGTTATTTACATGGGAATATGTGTTGGAGGGAGCTGAAAGAGGGGATTTAAGTTATTTACATGGGACTATCATATAGAAGACTGGTGGGTGAGGACTGGTGTTATTTACATGGGACTGTATTGTATAGAAGACTGGTGGGAGATGACTGGTATTATTGACATGGGACTGCATGGTATAAAAGACTGGCGGGAGAGGAGTGATGTTATTTACATGGGACTGCATGGTATAGAAGACTGTAAGGAAAATAAGTTATTTACATGGGACTGTATCATATAGAAAACTGGTGGAAGAGGACTGGTGTTATTTACTTGGGATTGCATGTTATAGAAGACTGGAGGGAGAGGACAAGCATTATAATTTACGGGGGCACTACAGAGAATATTATAACTCTAGGGGGTACAGCAGGAGGAATTATAATTACAGAGGGCACTGCAGGTAACATTGTAAATACTGTGGGCAGTGGTGGTGGGCATTACTACTGAGGGCTCTATAGAAGTGCCTTATAGATTGGCCTTATTTCTATTAGGGGTGCCCTATAAGGGGGCCTTATTAGTACTGAGGGCACTGTAGGGAGCCTTATTACCACTGGGGGTACTATGGGGAGGGGGGACTTCCACCTAGCAGTGAGCCCCGTAATGTCACCGGCACTAATGGAGGGGCTTTAGCCTGTAACGCCGCCCATCAGTTCCAGTGACGTCTCCGCTTAGCAGTGTAAAAATGTAAACAAAACAGCCCAGGGCAAGGGAGAGCGTCGGAGTATGAAATGTCAGAGGGGCTGAGTGGGGGGAGAAGGGGTTATGTCCGGTGGAGGTCGGGGGGCCTAGGTACATTCCTTTCGCAGGGGCCCTCTGCTGTCTGTGTCCGCCCCTGGTTGCATGTGGACATAACACTTAGGGTAACGCCAAACAGAGCATATTGGGTGCCTTTATACAATATATATATATATATATATATATATATATATATATATATATATATCTTACCCAAAAAAGAGGAACACATTTAGGGAACTAAGGAGGCTGGCTGAGAAATATTATTTCACACACCATGTGACTCCACAAAAGCAACAAGTTTGGGAATTTCAGCTACACCCTTTACAAATGGGCACATAAAATCAAGCACACAGCCAAATAATCTCCATTGACAAATATTGGTAGTAGTATGGATCAATTTTCTTTGAAAGAAAAAGACTATACAAATCTGACCACAATTATAATAACCTCTCAAATAAAGATAACTTATTATTATACCATATGATGCATTGCATTAAAAATGGCGGGTTATTATTTTTTTTGCCCTCCAATAAAATTATAAAACTTAGAATGTAAATTATATGTACCAGCACAGTACGGATAGAAATTCAACTTATCTTGCAAGAAAACAAGGCTTCATAAACCTACAATAGAAACATTAAAAGATATCACTCTTGGAATGTGGCACCCAGTAATTAAACTGTAAAAGGTCTATAGATATTTGATATCACTATATTCAGACCCCATAGCATTCTAAAATAGCTGGGACACTGTGTAAAATACATTTAAATAAAAACATAATGCAATGATTTGCAAATCTCATAGACCCATATTTTATTCAAAGAGAACATCGAACACAGAACATAAAACACATATCAGATGTTGAAAGTGAGACATTTTACCATTTAATGAAAAAATAACTCATTTAGAACTTGATAGAAGCAACACATCTCAAAAAAGTTGGGACTGTACTACAGGCGGGTCAGTTCAACACCTAGACTCTTCTTCACCGAAGCCATGCTGTTGTGATGGTCTTGCTTAAATATGCAATGGCTTCCCTGAAATAGACATTGCCTGGATGGGAGCATATGTAGTTCAAACCCTCTATATACTGTTTCAGCATTAATAGTGCCTTTCCAGATGTATAAGCTTCCCATGCCATGGGCACTAATGCTACCAGAGATGCAGGCTTTTTAACTGTGCACTGATACGCTGGATGGGCCCTCTCGTCTTGAGTCCACAGAACATGACATCTGTGGTTTCCAAAATGAATTAAAACATTTCATTCCCCTAACACAGAACAGTTTTTTATTTTGCCTCAGTCCATTTTAAATGAGCTTTGGCCCAGAGAATATGGCGATGTTTCTGGATCACTTTGACATATGGCTTCTTCTTTGTGTGATACACCTTAACTTTGTGGATTGCACTGCAAATTGTATTCACAGACTATGGTTTCTGGAAGTGGTCCTGAGCCCATGCAGTGATTTTCAGTACAGAATCATGCCTGTTTTTAATGCAGTGCTGCTGAGGGCCCATAGATTACTATATATACTGTATAAACTAAGACCTCATTCCGATATGATAAAATCTGAGACTCTTAGCCAATATATTTTGATCAAAACACATCTGTGCCCACCTACCCAGCGTCACGGTGGTCTCAGGTCAGGCAGGTCCTACGCTAAACCTAACTATGCCGTTGGGCATCTATATCTAGGAGCGTGGACACTGCACATATAGGTGTGTTGCTCCTAGTGACCTCTATGTGCATACAGCAACCAATGAGAGGAGGAGCAAACACACCTATATGTACCACGCAATCAAGACGCTCAATTTGATAGGAAGAGCAAAAGTGCACAAGAATGCTACTCAAGATAAGCTAAGAGCGCATTCACACCTGAGGTGCCACTCCCTCAGGTACATGTTATAAACTAAGCAAAACTCACAGAAACAAAAGGATAAAAAAAAGGATAAAAGACATCCTGCATGATGTGATAATGATTGCGGATGTCAGTGGCTATATATATCAAGGTAAATCACAGAAAAATCATATTAGTGCACAAAAATAGATGCAAACAATATATACTGTATAAACTAAGACCTCATTCCATGCTCCTAGATATAGATGCCCAACGGCATAGTTAAGTTTAGCGTAGGACCTGCCTGACCTGAGACCACCGTGACGCTGGGTAGGTGGGCACAGATGTGTTTTGATCAAAATATATTGGCTAAGAGTCTCAGATTTTATCATATCGGAATGAGGTCTTAGTTGATACAGTATATATTGTTTGCATCTATTTTTGTGCACTAATATGATTTTTCTGTGATTTACCTTGATATATAGCCACTGACATCCGCAATCATTATCACATCATGCAGGATGTCTTTTATCCTTTTTTTATCCTTTTGTTTCTGTGAGTTTTCCCATAGATTACTAGCATCCAAAATTGACCATCATCCTTGACCCTAGCACATATTCATCTCTCCCAGACTCTGAGTCTTTTGATGATATATTCTGTAGATGCAATTTTATGTTGAACAGCATTTTTCTGAAATTGTTCCACAATTGTGGACCAGTTTTTCTCAGATTGGTAAACTTCTGCCCATCTTTGATTCTGAGATTCTGAGAGACTCTGACTACCATGCACTTTTTATAAACCGGTTGTATTTGTACCACATGACATTGCTGGATTTTTTTCTTTTTGCATTTAATGCATTCCTAAAACAGTACCCATGGTTTAGGAATGGGGTGTCGAACAAGCTCATATACAGTATGTAGGTGTGGTGGGTAGGTGTCTACATACTTTTTGTCATATAGTGTATTACTTACCCTCCATATTTAACTTTATAACCACATTATCTTACTGTAATGTCATTTTATTTACAGATGACTTATTGAACCTATTTTGCCGGGCAGCCCCTAAATCATTAACACCTAATCTTTTGGAAATTTTGAAAATATCTACAGTAATGAAGTGTCCACAGTCTAATCGATGTTCTCTTCATTTAGAAGTAATTGGAACGATAATTCTTGATGGTATGAACTTGTATGTAATGTTTGCCCTAGCAGTGCCACTGTCCAGTAGTTCTTCATACCCCAAAGGGGTTTTATGGTTTGCATTAACATTTTTTAAAATAATAATTTATGAGGGTACGGTAGCTATAATTTTCTAATGTATTTCTTTTATGTTTCATTGCTCCTATCTTCCATTCTGGGCTGTGGTCTTATGAACATGTCCATGCAGCTCCTCCTTATTTGCTGTGATTTCATACACATGGGCAGTGATAGGGGAGTGTCTCTGTAACTAGCTGGTAGGAGGAGCTATAAACTAGCTGGGTATTGTCAGGGGCAGTGATAGGGAAGTGTCTATGTAACTATCTGGGTGGGAGGAGCTATAAACTAACTCGGTGTTGTTAGGGGCAGTGATAAGGAAGTGTCTATGTAACTAGCTGGGTAAAGGAGCTATAAACTAGCTGGGTGTTGTTAGGGGCAGTGATAGGGAAGTGTCTATGTAACTAGCTGGGTGGGAAGAGCTATAAACTACCATAGCTGGGTGTTGTTAGGGGCAGTGATAGGGAAGTGTCTATGTAACTAGCTAGGTGGGAAGTGCTATAAACTACCATAGCTGGGTGTTGTTAGGGCTCGTGCTGGAGCTGTGGCTGATAAAGGAGAAGTGTATCATGGGTTTGGTTGGATACAGCAACAGGAAGTGCTACATGCAGGATGTAAACCAGAGGGATTTATTTACGTAGTTAAAACAGCTCAGGAGAGTTCAAACTGAAAAAAAAGTACACAGAAGAAATACATGAGGTAAACAACAACATGAACATATCTGTTAAAACCATAGTAATCCCAGAAGATCTCCTTAAAGTGAATCTGTCACCAGTCAATCTGTATGTTGTCAGTAAGGGGAACAAAAACTAGTAACAGACCGCCGTAACAAAATTCTGGGTCACTCACCTGAATTCATCCAACAGTTTTTCTAAAATTGGTATTGAACAGCTTCAGTAATTAGGTTTAGTGAGCTTCTTTACATCATATTTAGAAAACCACCAATGAGATTTTCACTTCTCTTAACCATTTATTAGGTGAGCTTGCTTAAACTCATGATTGATTCAATGAAAATTACATTAAAGCCCTTTTCACAGATCATAAAAAGTAAAATCCCTTCAGTAGGAAACAATTAGTTCCTTCTTCCTCTTTAGACTGGCATAATAAAATGATGTAAAAAAAAAATGCTATCTTCTCCTGTTATTCTGCCAGGGATGTACATGTGAGAGGTTTGAGTGTGTGTGGCAATCTCTTGTACATGCTATGGTATGCTGTACAGGCACTCGCTATACTCATTCCCCTAGTGGCACCAGTTGCATGTAGAATTCCATTCAATGAGATGCAGTGGATATACTGTTAGGTAATTTATTGAATGTACCTTGACAGATGATGTCCTAGAGGTCAGAAAATCTCTCCAGCTTTGTGAAGTATGTCTGGCAAACAGGAAAACACTGAAGGACAATGTGAGGTCACAGAAGATAAGGAATTACAAGATGAATGACATAATGAATTATAACTAGTGTTGAGCAAATCGAAGTTAATGAAGTGGAATTCGATTTGAATTTCAGGAAAAATTTGATTTGCCACAAATCAGAATTTCTTGGCACTTTGGGGTAAGAATCCATTTTTCATGAAATGGCGGAAAAAAACACCAAACATATTCACCTCATCTATTTGATCGCGGAGAGGCTGTTATGACCATCTTAATTGAAAAAATTAATTAAAACTCATCAAATCTCTTGCGCACTGACGTGTGACATCGCCACGTCAGTCCACTTGCCGGGTGCGGTTACTCAGACATACTCAGACATACACAAGATTTGGCGCTTCTTCCTTAATCAAGATGGCTGCGACGGCCTCTCCACTATCAAATAGATGAAGTATGTATTTTTTTAACCCATGAATAACCCCTGAAATGCCTCAATGTAACTCTCAGATGCCACGATCAGCGTTTAATGTGGCATCTGAGGGGTTCAATGACGGGGGAGGCGCATTCGCCATACCCCATCATTGACCTTGCTACACACAATGGAATGCGATTCATGACTAAGTACTTAGTAATTAATCCAAATTTCTTGTCGAAGTTCATTAAAGAAGCTTAATTTAATTTTTTTAAACTTTGCTCATCACTAATTATAACCATAGATAACTTCATAAAACTAGATGCAGCAAATTTCAAGTATAGTGGATAACATACATAACATGAATTATAGTTTGGAAAACCATTAGCTGGAACAGCACCCCTGTAAAATATGGAGAAGTGATAGTGCCCCATGCAGGTTTTGTTTGGGTTTAAAGAAAACCAGTCACCACTCCTGACATGTTGGTTTTAGTAACTTCTTGCTTTCAGTTTGATACTGGCAGTGTTGATTGGATAGGATCAGCTGTGGAGGGACACACTACCAACTGGTAACACTCAGCTGAATCTTTATTAATTTATTGCTAGCAATTCATTCATACCTTCTAGTAGGAATAATGTAGAAGTGGCACAACATAGAATCATATTGTTATGATATGAGGATAACAAGTATTTACTAAAACAGATGAGGAGACAAGTCCTCTTTAAATGGGTTGTCCACTTTTTACTATTGATGATAGGATAGGTCATAGGATCTGGATAGGTCATCAATATCAAATGGGCCGGGGTCCGACTCCCAGCAACCCTGCCGATCCACTGTTTGAAGAGAAGCGCACGAGCGCTGCCTTCTCTGCTCTGTTTACGTGCTTGTCGCAGCAATTGCAGTGGTGAGTGGTGAGCAGGTGTAATTACAAGTATGAGATCCCCATTCACTTCAATGGAAATACTACAACGCCATCCCATTAAAGTGAATGGCGACGCTATACTTGTAATTTCATCTGCTCACCACTGCAATTGCTGCGGCGAGTGGGTAAACAAAGCAGAGGAGGCAGTGCTCATATAAACGCTGCCTTCTCATCAAACAGCTGATTGGCAGGGGTGCCGGGTGTCGGACCCTCGCCAAACTAATATTGATGACCTATGCTGAGGGTCATCAATAGTAAAAAGTGGACAACCCATTTAAATATAAATAAATTAATATTAATAATAAGTTAATTTCTTTCTAGATAAAATTCGTGGGGTTGAAATCTGTATTTTTTCACCGAGCTCTCAACGGAATCAGTGTATGTACATAAGGATTACGAAGACAAAAGAAAAGAAATATAAACAAAAGGTAAATTGAAATGACCTTTACAATTACATTTATAATAGAGACTTAAAGGGGAGTCTGTCAGATTTGAAAATGGATACTTGCTATGATAATTTAACTATATTTAAGTAAGAATGGGTTCACATGAATGTTTTGCAAGTGCTTTTCTGCACATTTCTGTTTTTAGGCTACTTTCACACCGCATGCTGCAGTTTGCTCTCCGGTCCAGGTATCCACACCAAGACGGATCCGGAATGACCCCCAATGCAAGTCAACGGGGACGGATCCGTTTGGTGTGGACACACCAGTAATCCGGATCTGTCCTCCATTGATTTGCAATGGGGGATCATTCCGGATCCGGCTACAGAGATAGATACATACATAGATACATACATACAGACATACATACAGACATACATACAGACATACACACATACTCCAGGGACGCCGGCAGCATGTCTTCACGCGCCTCCTGCGCGCAGCTATGACGTTTCCCCACTGCACCCAGCAGAGGGCGCTGTGGGGAATCGTCATCACTGCGCGCAGGAGGCGCGTGAAGACGTTCTGCCGGCGTCCCTGGAGTATGTGAGTATGTATGTGTGTATGTATGTATGTATGTATGTCTGTGTCTTCTTCCCAAGTGTGGGTACATGTGTGGGGCCGGAGCGCTGCTCCGGCTCCACACATGTATCAGCGGCAGTACAGATCCGTCGGCACCCTTTAGGTGCCGGATCCGTGCTGCCGCTAGTGTGAAAGTAGCCTTAGTGTAATTTTTGCACCAGCTACAGATGTTAGCCTTTCTAATTGCATTGTACTGGTTCGATTTCAGTGGAGATGTTGGAGGGCAGTATATGTTATAAGGCACCATATATATGTGTTCAGTTAAAGAGTTTTGTTCCATCTGCACATTTATGGCATATCGATCGGACCCTCTCTGGGACCTTGTCCTTTCCTATCCTATGCCGGCTGTACAAGAATATTAAATTGCTATACTCCTTTAATGCAATATAAAGTGCTAGTATTAACCATTTCCTGACATCTGCTGTACATTTACAATGGATGACAGGTCTTTAAAGATAGCACAAGCACAGGAGCAGAGCAAGCACCATAGCAGAAACAGCAGACAACCTCTGGCAGTGTCTGTGATCGGAAACAACTCTGATCATAGACTTTTAACCTCTCAGATACCATGGACAATTGCGACCACGACATCTGAACGATCATTTACTGGGAGTGACCAAACACCCTGTCCCCTGTGACAAGATCACAGAAGCCATTTGGTTGACATACTCAGCTTGGGGCCTCATAAAGACTCTCAGGTCTGCAGTAGTTCAAATTAAACACTTAATAGAAACACTGTGATTTCCCATAGACTACCATACACTATAATGGGAAGGCATTGCAGTCTATGGTAGAAGTGATCTACATCTTCAAGTCTTTATTTAAAAATAAAGTAAAAATAAAGAAAAAAGCAAAACAATTGACAAAAAAACAAAAAGAAATACTCACTTTCCTATTTTAAAAATAATAAAAAACAAAACAAAAATGGCAACACAAAGTCCAAAAATATATGAACTATTAAAATAGCACTTATCCCATATGGTGAATTACATAATGGATAAAAAAAAATCAATATGGCTGAACTCATTTTGATCCCTTCGCCTCTCAAAAAGAATGTAATAAAAGTGATAAAAAAAAATAATAAAAAAATAAATTTACAGATCCCTTAAACAGTTGTGTAGACAGATATTAAAAAGTTGAGTGTCAGAATATGGTAATACAAAGAAATTTTTTTCAGAGTTTACTTTTTTAAAGCTAATAAAGGATAAGAAAAACTATATAGATTTGTTATTGCTGTAACTGTACCGTAAAAACAAAACCCATAAAATAATGGCACAATTGTGTGTTTTTCCAATGTCACCCTATTTAGGTTTTTTCCAGCTTCCTACTACATTGTATGGAATAGTAAATAGTGCCATTGCAAAGTACAACTTGTCCTGCAAAAAGCGAGCCCTCATACAGTTAACAAAAAAATATATAGCTCTTGGAAGGCAGGGAGTAGAAAACTGCATCAGGAAGGTGTTCAATGAATTCCTTGTGATTTAACTGGATGAAAGAATATTATTAATACAATTACAGAAATAGACCAAAACCATTCATTAAAGATTGTTACATTTTATTCTCTAACTTTGGTGATGCCTCTAATAATGTAATAAAATCTTCACTTACAATGTAATAAAAGCATTTCCCATAACCCTTAACTACAATATGTGGGGAAAATGAAACATTTCATACATATTTTACACAAGTTATGTACCGGTAATTGTGTTGTTTAAAAATGTATTTTTCTTTTAAGGAAGTGTCTTCTCTACTGTTGGCAAACAATATGGGGAATCCCAGAGATGACAGATATGGAGAAGTAAATATGAAAGTAAGCTAGTTCACTAAAAAGTCTAAAATTGGCAAGCTTACACATGTTATGAATGCAGACACATGTAAAGCATTAAATACGGTAAATATAAACATAAAAAGATGTCAAATTCTGCATTCCATTTTCAGGTCCAGGTCCATGCCAACTGCTTTGAAGTGGGTGTTTCTGAGCATGTTTTTGTAACTATGAAGACAGTACCAGATTATTGTGGCACTGAAATAAACAAAGAATATCATGTAGAAGGTACAATTATTTTTATACCAGAAATGTTGGAAAAGATATGATAATGATAACATGTAATTACCACTTTTCATCTGCCTTATTGTTATGTAAGTGTGTAAAGCAAAAAACGTACGGATTAATGTTTTTACATATATGTTAGCTATACATTACATTATACTTTCATGCTATTAAAGGCCATCTGTCATCATATACCACTATGTGAAATGCTCAGCAGCTGGCCATGCTGTCCACTCTTGTAAGACAAGTTCCATGTCTTATCTGGCATCTTCATGCATTCGGTCAATCCTAAGAAAAAAATACTTTTTATAATGTGTAAATTACCCCCTAGGTGCAACAAGGACAGTGCCATTGCACCTTGATGCACCTAGAAGCTCCCCCCTGTCTTCTATTTTGTGGCCCTAACTCTGTAATATATCTGCCAGGCAGTGCCTGAAGTCTCGCAGGATCGCGTTCTGTACATGCGTAGTAAGGTAAGCCTCCCTTACACTAGGCATAGTTGGCAGGATCACAAAACCAAGTGGATCAAGAAGCAGGGATGCAAACACTATTTGCTTGTTTGAGAGGAAAAGTGAAGTGGTTCACTGTCTTCAGAGTACATGGTATGCTTTAGCCATACAGTATTAACCAATCCTGAAGATGTGCGTCAGGGGATGTGTCCTTTCTGCTTCAGCTCTCTCCCTGTAACTGGTACAGCTTCTATCAGAAGATATGGCTTGAATAGCCATCAGAAGATATTCCATAGCCATCAGAAGAAATATCAGAAGATATTTTATTGAATAACTCAGTGGCTATACCAAATTTTTAATTACATACAATTACAAAAGTATTCAGATCCAGGCGCTGGTTTGTAGAATGCAGAATCAGTTTTATTGTAGATATGTTGTGTGCCATTATTTTGCCCCACAATTGTTTGTGCCCATGTCAGGTCTTGTGTTGTAAAGGGCTGACCTCTGTACATGGCACCTACTGGACCCTGCTAGCATTGCACGTTTCTTGTCAACACAACACAGACCAATGCAAAGTCCAATGATGACATGTATGTGAACATATGAGTGAATTAGGCCTCTTTCACACGAACGTTGAGTTTTGTGGTCCGCAAACTGAGGATCCGCAAAAAAAACGGATGTCGTCCGAATGGCATCCGTTTTTTTTGCGGATCCATTGTAACAATGCCTATTCTTATCCGTTTTGCGGACAAAAATAGGACATGTTCTATTTTTTTTGCGGGGCTACGGAACGGGCATATGGATGCGGACAGTACACAGTATGCTCTCAGTATTTTTTGCGGACCCATAGAAATGAATGGGTTCGCATTTTTCACATGAAAAAGTCCTAAAAAAAAGTCCGCAAGAGTCCGCAAAAACAACGTTCGTGTGAAAGAGGCCTAAATGAGCTTTGTTTTAACTTGATCTTTGGTGTGCTGCCTATTTATTCCAACTCCCCTGACTGAGTCACGGATGAGCACCCTATTTTCTGAAACTCTATGCTGCTTTCTTTTTCTACTTGCATCTATTGTTCTATTACGTTATTCAGTATGCATGTTAACAGTCTCCATTACAGCTATTTCACTGAACTATGGGTTGCAGTTAACCTTTACTTTGCGTGTATCTTTCATGTCCTCAGGCACATATTACATTTTGCCCTAATCAGCCATGTGGTTATAATGTACTTATTAATGTTATGCTAAAAACATATGGTTTTAGTTTTCCATTTGTTTATCACAGAGCACACGCAGTAATACTTCTCCGTCTTTCAAGCAGCTATATAATATTCTTACAATACTGTACATGCTGGAAGAAATTTGCATTAGTATTAAATAAGCAACCTGGTCTAAGATATAGTTCTTGTTAGATATATTGTAAATCCCTTGACCCCCCTTACTGTAACAATTAAGGCACCCATACACAACTCCCTCCTGACTTCCCCATACACCTACATGAACACATTCATAGTTCTATTTGTCTGGTGTTTTCCATTCCAATGATATGTAGAAAAACTTCACATTCAAGCTACAATGTCTATATATGCAACTTATTTTCATTATAAATGTACAACTGACAATACTAAAAACCCTATAATCCTAGGAAAGCAAATACTTGACTGGAAAAAAAGTTACTGCTCTCTTCCAGAAACAGCCCCAAACATGTGAGTAGATTGTGCCTGGTATTGCATTTACTTCAATGTAGCTGACTTGCAATGCCACACACAAGATGTGGTCAGGTGTTTCTGGAAGAAAATAGCCATGTTTTTTCTAATCCTGGACAACTGCTTTAAAGAGGTGGTGGTTGTGGGGGTGCTTGCGTGATGGCCCTATTGGGCAGACCTGCGAAAAGAAACATACCGTATTTTTCGCCCTATAAGACGCACTTTTTTCCCCCCAAAAGTAGGGGGAAAAATGCTGTGCGTCTTATAGGGCGAATACAAGTGAGCGCTTCCATAAGGAAGCGCTCACTTGTACGTAGGGACCCCCATCAGACCTCAGATCAGACCACCCAGCCACTGATAAAGACCATACTTACCTGTTCTGCGCTGCCGCTGCCGTCCGGTCCCACGCTCCGCGCTCTTCTCTCTTCCCTGCCGGCACGCACTATGACCTGACGCCGCAGCGTCAGGTCATAGTGCGTGCCGGCAGGAAGAGAGAGGAGCGCGGAGCGTGTGACCGGACGGCAGCGGCAGCGCAGAACAGGTACGGTAAGTATGGTCTTTATCAGTGGCTGGGTGGGCTGATCTGAGGTCTGATAGGGGCACAAGACGCTAATCTGAGGTCTGATGGGGGGCACATTCTGCTGATCTGAGGTCTGATGGGGGCATGATATGAGGTCTGATGGGGGCACATTCTGCTGATGTGAGGTCTTATGGGGGCACATTCTGCTGATTTGAGGTATGATGGGGGCACATTCTGCTCATCTGAGGTCTGATGGGGGCATGATATGAGGTCTGATGGGGGCACATTCTGCTGATGTGAGGTCTGATGGGGGCACATTCTGCTGATTTGAGGTATGATGGGGGCACATTCTGCTGATTTGAGGTATGATGGGGGCACATTCTGCTGATTTGAGGTATGATGGGGGCACATTCTGCTGATTTGAGGTATGATGGGGGCACATTCTGCTGATCTGAGGTCTGATGGGGGCACATTCTGCTGATCTGAGGTCTGATGGGGGCACATTCTGCTGATCTGAGGTCTGATGGGGGCACATTCTGCTGATCTGAGGTCTGATGGGGGCACATTCTGCTGATCTGAGGTCTGGTGGGGGCACAGTGAGATGGTATGGGGGCACAGGGGGCTGATATGGGGGTCTGATGTGATGTCCTTAAATTTATGGGCAGTCTGATAAGAGGATCTGATGAAAAATATTTTTTTCTTATTTTCCTACACTAAAACCTAGGTGCGTCTTATGGGCCGGTGCGTCTTATAGGGCGAAAAATACGGTACTTACCTGCTTCCTGATGTTGGCTCCCTGCTCCTTTTCTTACCAACCTTGGCTGCTCTGTTGTGTTCCCAGGACATTTTGATGCCACTGCAGCCAATCTATGACCACAGCAGTGACCTTCTCCCCTTACATTATGACAAATAGTCACATAATGCAATAGGAGTAGGTTACTGCTGCGGCCAGCAATGGGGTGGGGTGCCTGGTGGGGAACTAGCCCCTGGAAGCAGATAAGTATGGCAGGTCTGCCCCCTCAAAGGTGCACAACCCTGTTAAGTGTAAAATGGTACAACTGTCTGGGAGTGCTTGACCAAGCGGTTCCTAGACCAAAAAAAGATTTTGAGAAAGGAAGTTAAATACACAAAATATAGTCATTTTTTAGCTCAGTGTCAAAGACACATTAAGCTAATTTCACATGAACAATGTTTCTGTCTGGATCCTTTTTCAGTTTAGAATGGATGGCATCTGGACTGAAGAATGAACTATTCATCTGAATGATTATCTTCACATGGGCAATTTTTCTGCATGGACCATCATTCCATGGACCATCAAATGAATAGGTCTTTGGGAAAAATGGACCACACATGTATCCTACCCTGGTGCAGTCCACTTAAAAGCTCATCTATGTTCACAATTCAGAACATGGACGAGTTTCCTGTTGTTCATCTTAAACAGGCCTTAAAGGGGTTGTCTCACGTCAGCACATACGTACAGTAGCATTTATTATGTAGATTAAATTAAAATAAGACAGTTACTAATGTATTGTTATTATCTACGGTATATTGCCTCCTTTGCTGCCTGAATTCATTTTTCCATCATATTATACACTTCTGATTTCCATGGTTATGACTACCAGTGGTGGTCGTGCTTGCATACTATAGGAAAAAGCTCTATCCTATGTGTGCTTCCATGGTCCTGGCAAGAAGAGATGCTGACACTTTTTCCTATAGTGTGCAAGCACGACCACCACTGATGGATTGCATAATGTAATGGAAAAATGAATCCAGCCAGCAAAGGAAGCAATATGGATAATGACAATATATTAGTAAGTGGCTTGTATTAACTTTCTGTACATGATAAATGCAACTTGCAGAAGTAAGACAACCTCTTTAAGGGGTTTTCTGAGGTAACTAAAAAC
The DNA here is from genome assembly GCA_900303285.1 of Rhinella marina. NCBI lineage: Eukaryota > Metazoa > Chordata > Amphibia > Anura > Bufonidae > Rhinella > Rhinella marina. The sequence continues at coordinate 55,660 of ONZH01013301.1, forward strand.
CTCAGACAAGTCTCCGAATGTTTTAAAATAAGAAAATACCACTTTCTCCGGTTCTCTGCGCCACCAGTCTGGTCCTCCTGTCGCTGCTTATGATGATGTGCAGGTATATGACAGGTGATTGGCCGCACTGATCTTGTGCTGTATACCTGCACATCACTACTGCTGACAGGAGTACCAGACCGGCGGCACAACGAGTCAGAGTAGTAAATAAAACATCATTTTTTATTTTACATTTGGGGTCATTATGTCCATAAATTTTAATCATCTTTGATAATACCTTTAAAGGTTTTTTTTTCCAGGTGTTTGATATTGATGGCTTATCCTCAGGATATATAGGTGTTTAATGACAATATCTTTATAGATTTGGAATGGATATTATTTTGATATATTTTGTGTAAACAATGGAAATGTAATAAAATATACTTTAAAAAATCTTATTTCATTTAGATTTTTGTAAAAAATTAATGAATATCATTTGAATGTGACTAGACGTAAAATATCTTGCACTGTGTGTCAAATTTGCTGACACTATTTTTTAGGATTTGAAGGCAATACTACTGCCATTAAATGAAACAGAATTGAAGGATAACTCAGTGCCACAGCAGATAATTCTGTACTGATCTTGTCTCGTTAGCTTTCATAAGAAATCTAAAACGTTTTAACTAGACTTTCTTTCACATTTCACAAAGATATAACTTGCTGGTCTAGCCTTGTATCTAAATACCCTGTCCAAGGCAGAATGGCTTGTATGTACCAGCTTTGGGCACTTAGCACCCAGGACTAGACATGAGCAAACCCGTGGAAGTTCAGGTTCGGCGGAACTTCAGGTCAAAGTTCGGGTTTGGGACCCGAACTTGACCCCGAACCCCATTGAAGTCAATGGGGACACGAACTTCACTTTATTATTTTCCGTTATAACATGGTTATATCGGACAATAATAGCATTCTTAAGACAGAATGCAAAACAATATAGCCATTTAGGGGTTACAAAAACCCAAAATCACCCAAACACTGAACCCGGGTTCGCTCATCCCTACCCAGGACACATGTTTCCTCAACCACCCTCTCACTAGCTACATCCTACTTCAAGCACAAGATAATTCTCCAAGTAGTCCGGGTTATTAAGATGAAGAACTGTAAATGTGATTATGTACTGTGATTAGTATCCTTTATTGGAAAAAAAATTCTGAGATTAAGTATGTGCTCTAATATTTGTATGTTTTTTTTTACCAGGTTGTCACAATAAGGATGTAGAGAAGTACATACTGCCCTGTCTAAGTAAGTAAAAACCTAATTGGCAAGGAAGGTGTTAATAATAAAACTAATTATGCTTACCAGTTCAAACCTCCATTTCTCCGACATCACCACTCTGCTTCTCCCCACCGCTGCACCTATGACGTCATGTTCTTGGCTGCACCCGTGATGTCCTGTATACTGTACATGGCCGCTGCAGCCGATCACCTGATAAAATTATGTGCATACATATAGGCATTTAACAGCTGGAATGCATTTCATAAATGGGTCTTACCTGCACTGTGTATAGTTGTTCCGACGTATGTGGAAAGAAAGTAATGGAAACATGTGTTTTCTTATTTAGCTGGGAAATTGGATTACATGATCAACGAAGAGAAGAAAAATATAATTGTTTCTGTTTCAAATATTCCGGAAGATTATGATTACAAAGTACGACTGTGCTTGAAAAAAATCAGCTGCCATGACACTGGAGCTCATGCCCTGGTTAGTACTATCATTTGTAAATCATTTTGGAAGTCAGTTATGTGGTTTTTGACATTTTAGTGAATGTTTCAGTTACTGATTTTCATATTAATATCAAACACCTATAAACAGAATGGAGCTATTGTAGTTTATAGATGTTGTGGGCTGCTGTAGACAGATCACTCATCCACTCATCATTTGCCCTGCAATGCTGTTATGTATAGAAAGATGCAGGACAGGATAAATGCACAAAAGATAACCAAAATGGAGCTGACCCCCTCCTCTGTAATTTATACCTATCTCAAGTATAGTACCCCATCTTGGGCTGCCATGATTGGAAAGTTGGTTGCACATGCACTTCTCTCTCTGTTGAGAGTTCTGAAAACAGTCAAACAAGTATACATGTCTATTTTCAGAATTCTTTGATGAGTGAATGGAGAGATCCATGCATGTGCTCCCACTCTCCATTCACTGCATCCCTGTTTTTTAGATAGGTGTGGGTACCAGCAGATGGATCTGCACCTTTTGGACATTGATGGTATATTCTGTGGATATGCCATAAATAGTAGTAGAGAGTGGAGCACCGCACACTAAAACAGCTGGTGGCCGCAAGGACTGGGTAGTCGTAATCAGTTAAGTAAAACTGTGGCAATCAGATTATTCTCTTGCAATTATAGATAATTTATCGATACATTAACGTACAAAGTTCATGATCCAGTTACATAATTGAAAATAATCAAAAATAGATAGCCACTCTTGATTATTTTATGTTACTGGATCATGAACTTTGTATGTTAATGTATCAATAAATTATCTATAATTGTAAGAGAATAATCTGATTGCCGCAATTTCACATTATTAAAACCCACTAGATCACTTTTTACGATTAAAAAATTATTTGTTTTAAAAAAAACAAACAAAAAAAAAACAGTAAAAGGACCTATACATATTTGGTGGTCACATACATAACTACTCTTATTATGAAAACTTTACTATAAAACTACGGTAATGCTTTGTCTTGTTCTATAAAGTGACCAATTATCGGAATGGAATGTTTGTACAGAGTGAAGTGTTGTCAACAATATGATTTTAATAAAAAATGTCAACAAAATGACAAAGTGGACAACCCCTTTAACTGATTATTATCACTATATACACTTAAAGCTACATGCTGTATTCAGGAAGTATAGCTGTCATGTTTATTTTTGTTTTCAGCCAGTGATTTTCGCCATAATTGTTCATTTTATGTCCGTTATACTAATATTTCAATCTTTCGTTATAGATAAAAAAGGACAACTCCACAAAGTCTGTCACGTTGGCATATTCAGAAATTTTACCTTGTTTGTGCATAGAGGTAATTTTTTTTAAATATAACTGAATTTTCAGTAAGACATGTGCTGCATTTAATTTGTCTCTATAAACTTTGGAGGGAATTTATTACGGCCTGTACTTCAGAATTCTATCTTCAAAAAGTAGCAAAATAGGGCTTTGAGTATTGACTATTTGGCCATAGTTATGCAAACTTTTGCAACTTTTGCAACTTTTTCCAGTCATTCCTGTTTAGGGTGGGAAAAGGGGCATGATAAGCTATTTTATTTAGTCTCAGAGATTTATCACTGAGACGTTTTTAAAAAGTCACACAGTAAAGAGAAAAAAAAAAAAAACTGGAGTAGCATTTCTAGACAAAAGTGTTAGGTTTAAAGATGAGCCAAATTTATCAAACAGCATGCGACATTTGATAAATTGACAAAGTATGCCAAGCTTGACTCAAGCCCCCATGATAAATCCCCCCTTTTCGTTTAGGATTTTATTAGTTTGGTTTATTTCCTCAATCTTTCATAAAATATTATAAAATAATATTAATATATTATTTAATAATAATTATATAATAATATTAATATAATAAAATATATGGATACGGATGGTTTCTTACATAATATGTAAAATTCTAAATTTTCACTATTTACCCAACCTTTGTTATTGCACAGTGCCAATAAGTCCTACTTTACCACATGTAACCACATCCTGTTTTGTCATTGTGGAAGTGTATTATACTTGGAGATGCAAATGTGCAGCGAGCCGGTCTACAGGGAGAGACATGGTAGATTAAAGCGTGGGAAAAGATGGGAGTGGTGTTAGTGACAATGAGGGTGATTGTAGTCCTCACAGTGGCTAATCCGTCTCTCCCTGGGCTGTGTGTGCAGGGAATGGAAGGAACACCCTTTCTTCCCCTTGGGCACAACCAAGTCCTTTTGAGGGCTCCTGTCTATTGGTAGTTGGGTGCCCTTGATAGTGAACATTTGGCAGGGTGCAAGGCAAGAGGGCAGATACAGGACCAGCAGAAAGATTATGGAGCCCATTTGGTTACAATAGGCCTCTCTTTACTGAATAGATGATAGGAGTTGTAGTACATATAGCAGTTATAGGCACAGTTCAGAGGTATATCATAGATACGGATGGCCAGTCCATCTTAAAGTGTGATTGGCACCAAAGCAATATACTCTTTCCATAAGAAGTAAAGTCTTATTGCCATAAACATGTGGTACCTTATCTTCCCAGAACAGCCTTGTTGGTTCTCAACCATCTGAGAATATATGTTCTCTTTCTCTCAGGCATAGTCTTTCAGTTGAAATCTCTGGCAGGTTTCAGGCCCAGGGATAAAAGTTTCCTGGGCCAGGCTTCTCTCCAGACCTACTTCTCAGGAGCTTACATGTGCACATGCGGCCTCTAGTTTAGATGACAAGACACTACCTTTACTCGACAAGCCAGAGGTGGCAGGTCCAGCCTTTCTCCTGGCAACCTAGCTAGGATGCCAGTGTGAACTATTTGTTGCCCATATATAACCATTAGGGATACACATGATTGTGGAACCACTGTACCAACTAACTGATTTAACATTGGGCTAGACCTGAGGGCATTATCCTGGTGGTCCCCTGGTTTTCACCTTTTAACCCCTATTCAAGGATCTGGACTTCACTGCAGGGGAACCACCAAGCTGCTAACTCTTGGAATAGTCCCCGTGCACTTAACAGCTGAGACAACAGTTCAGAATCACCAGTGAAAAGCACCAGAATCATAAGCAAAATCATAGAAAGAACCAGACAAATAACTAGCAGAATCTGAGTTTGCACAGTTAGGGGCAGGGCACACAACGAGGACATATATAGCAGACTTAACCAACTATTAGTCAAACCGATGCAAACACAAGGCCAAGGGACATTAACTCACACAGTACTGAATTGAGGAGAGACAAGCAATAATTTATACTCACAGGTAACTGAAGCCAGGGCAGATACATGAACCACCACTGAAAACAACGGCACAAATTCAAACCCACACGGTACGGCACAGTACAATGGCACAAGTAAAACACCATTGAAACAAATACTTTAAAAATCACATAAGGTTAGGTCTTTATCATTAAATTAAGTATTTGCAAAGCATGGATTACTATGAATATACTATATAGAGGATATAATACATGTGGTTGATTGGCCTTTATTACTCCATTTATTTCCCTCAAAGCTACTTGATTCATATTCGAGTTTTGTGTTTCTGTATAAAGTTGTTTTAATAATGGGATTTATTTTATTTTCCAAGGGGTGGCCATATTACCTGACGCAAGAAGAACAAGGCTTTGTCCATTTCAAGATGGTAAGTATGAACAACTGAAAAACTTGTTCATGACAAATTTAGTACTTGAGTCTATGTAATGCTTGCAAATGTTTGCTATGCAGAGTGTGTTTGTGATATATCAGACTGTGATATATCAGGATAGAGTGGAGATGATTAGTGACTGCCATAGCCTAAAGGAGTTATCCGGGAGTAATACGTTTTTAGAAAGTGGTGCAGCCTGCTTCTCTAAACAGAAGATTCATACCTGCTCCCCGCTGTTCCGGTCCTCCACATTGGCTTCTGCGTCTCCATGTCCCAGTTTGGATTTTCTTCCTCCGTGACATGGGCATGGTCAACTGGTCCTCTTCAGCCAACCGATTGCTTCAGCGGTTGAAACATCTCCCGTGAAGCCAGTGGTTAGCTGAAGAGGATCAGGTGACCATGCCCATGCCAGAGAGTAAGAAAACAAACCCTAGACTGGAAGATGGAGACATGGGAGCCTGCATGAAGGACCGGAGAAGTGGGGAGCAGGTAAGTAGGATCCTTTCATTGGGGGAGGCAGACCTGTTACAAATGATTGGGGTCATTTATTAAGACCTGCGTTTAAGACGCCAGTCTTAATACCCCTTGTGCTGGCATATGATGTGGCTAAGTTATGTGGAGGCCCCCGCCTCTACATAACTTAGGCACATCCACCACCGGCCTAAATCTACGCCAGCTCCCTTGCTGGCGTACATTTAGATAATTTTTTTATGCCTAAAACAGGCGTAGAAAATGCTAGAGGAGACAGCCCAACCAGAGCCCTCTTCTGCGCCCTTTCCCCGCCCACGCCATGCCCCCTTTTTAGACCCGGCGTGAGTGGGTAAAAGTTGCAGATTCGTCTGCAAATCATTTTTGTGACCGAATCTGCGACAGATGTAGGCGTACATCTAATAATAAATGACCCCCTATGTTCCCAGACAACCTTTTTAAAGCAAATGTCAATAAGCAACTGTTGCGTAACAATACTGGGATGCAGAACAGACTTTTAGGCATTCATTGTCTAAAGATCTGTTTGTAGTATCTGCTATATCAGCAACTATGTATAATTAAGAACTGAAGCTACAGTTTTCATGTGACCCTAATAAACAATAATAAACAAAATAAGGCAATTAAGTGTCATCCATTCCAGAATAGATATTTTGGAGAGCATTTCAGTCACCCATAAAATATCTAGTGGTATTTAGTGAGTAATGAAATATTGGCTTGTTTTAGATTTCCAAAAATGGAAAGGTGATTCAATTCCTGTGTTTTGGCCTGGCTCCAATCCACACATCGAAATCCAAGCTAGTAGTCCAGCACCCAGAACATTAAAATTAATCAAACTATATTCCATCACATTCAAAATTCCAATGGCAGATCATACGATTCACAATTAGAATTTTTAATATGATGGAATAAAGAGATTCAAAGGAAACCTGTCACATGGAACATAGTATTTGAACTGCAGGCAGTATTTTATAGAGCAGAAGGAATTGAGCAGACTGATATATAGATTTATGGGAAAACATTTAGTAAAACTTAATTTATTTATTTAAATTCCTGTTCATTCGGGGCTTGAAGTCAAAAAGGTGGTCCTATCAGTGATTGACAACCTTCCCTCTATGAGAAATAGCTGTCAATCACTGATAGGACCATCTTCTTGTCTCCAAAGCCCAGAATGTGCAGGAATGTAAATGAATGAAATACAAGTTATACGGAATCCTTTCCCACAAAGCTACATATTTATCAATCTGCTCTTTCTGCTCTATAACATACTGCCTGCAGCTCAAATACCACGTTCAACAGAACAGGTTCCCTTTAACGTTGTGGGTGCTGGACTACTATATTAGAAATTTTACATTCTTGACAAATTTTAAACACCTATCAACTAAGCAATGGGTTGGAGACTTTGCTTGAAGCCTCGGTTGCAGACTGTCACATTTGAAGAAAAAAAATATAACACAACAGCGCTATTTTTCTGGCAAAACCAGTGACCTTGGATCTTCGAAGAACCTAACAGAGCCCATTATAAGTCCCAGCAGTATAATGCAGCCATTTTATTTGTGCAGAGTTGTTCAGAATCTCAATTTGCAGTTTCACTTGATTTGACAGCAAAGACAGTGCAGCATCCAGCACTACTTCTGCTGCCTAAATGACTGAACCCAGCAGGCCCCTCCATGAGTCAGTTGGCTATGTCATATATTGGGATATGACATATCCAGCAGAACATTGTGGCTTCCAATATGCACAGAATTCATTGCAAATATGTAAAACAAAGTCTTAAATTCAACCACTCCCGCATATAGAACTCTTTTTTCATAATTTAGTTTTATCATTTATATTTGATCATACCATCTTTCAAATAAAAGTTGCTGTTTAATAAACTGTCCTTACAACTAGTGATGTAGCTTTATAAATATTCTATAGCTTGAATTGCTGATAAAAGCACAACCAAGGGGACAGTTCATCTGTTTTCCACTTCAACTTGAAATATTTATCTCAAAGGTTCTTACAGCTGAGAAAAATGGTCTACCAGAGGGATGTTCCTCTCAAAGACGGCTATACATAATGTGGAACTGACAATTTACTCTATATAATGGGGTGATCTCCTCAAAGGAGGTTCACTATAGTTATCCTGCAGCATCAAGGAATCCAAAATAAATCACTTGTCCCTTTAGAGCACTTCTTAACTTCTTAGTTAGGAAATGAAATAGACTGGTGACCACAATGTGTTCTCTATGATATCTGAGATTTCCATGGGCAGTTGGTTATTCACATTAAATAGCTGTTGGCTAGTACACCCGTTTAATTGATTGTTGTCTTCTCTGACTTGCACATAAAAAATTGGATGAGAATGAATGGTGTGCATGAGAACAGGTATGTCAATATTAGTAAATCTGATCAGTACAGTAATTAGTACAGTGACTGAACTTCACAATACGTGATACAGATTTCAACACAGACATGGGGTTGTCACCTGTTGGGTGGTGGGCCAAGAGCTTCAAGCTATGCCTCTGACCATAGTCTGGGCCATATCTTTAGGTGATGTGTAAAGGTTGCAGTCACATTAAGCCCCCATTACAGATCTAGTATTAGGCTGAGGAGCTATAAACTGATTATATCAAATAGTCTTTGTGGATAAGCAAAAGAAATCAGAAAATTTTCTGTGCTTACATGACATACTGTGTTCCATGTGTGTCAATCCATGTACTCACAAAGAGATAATATTTCAGCATGTATGGTTTGGAAACCATATTCCCAAATTATCATCTTGTGCATAGGCGGCATAACAGGATCACTTTCTTCTATTATATGAATGAGGATGTTTTAATGTACCCTAAAAACCTTACACTAGAACCCTAAGAAGTATGCACATTTCGCCTCTGAGGTTGTTTACCCTGCCATTCTTTATTTTTACCCCTATATATAGAAATGGGTTGTCTATAGCAAGCTTTAAAGGGGTATTCTGAGAAATCAGCATATTACTATATAAAACATCTAAAAACTAAAACAATTGGGGGATTAACACGCCCTGTACTACAGAATTCTGGCTTAAAACATTCACATAATATAGATTCTGTGACTTTTTGGGGGTATATGCACAAACATTTTGCAAATTTTGGCATTTTTACACCACTCAATCCAGTTTTGACAAATGAGTGGGAAAGAAGAGTGGTTAGTTATGTTCTACTCCAAATTTATCACTGTGGCTTTTCACCAAAAAAGCTGCAAACTCATTTCAGTAGGGGTTCAGAGTAGAAAAAGTGGAGAAGCATTTCTGGACAAAAGTGTTAGGCTATGTACACCTTCGGGGCATTTTTTATGATTGCATTTTACAAATTTTGGACTAAAAATATTTTTATCAGTTGGTCTTTATTAAAAATATTGAGCCGTTCTGTCACAAAGGGTTAACTGTTTGTCTAGCCGTGTGAATGGTACTTTCACTTTTGGTCACCTAATAAATCTTTTCTCTAAATGACTAAAAGATGATAAACACTTATTTAAGCCACATTTTTATCTGTAAGATATGAATTGAGCTATAATGAGTGTTTAGGAGGTCAGAAATCACAGATAAGGTTCTGTCAGCTGAGCTGCCTGATGGAACAGAGTGAGAATTCAGATTCTGCTACTAGATTACTAGATAATTTCAAGGCTGCACAAAGACAGTGGTTCAAAATATTTAATAAAGACCAAGTGAAAAAAATGATTTTTAGCTCAAATTGAGTACAATCCAATAGTAATAATAAAAATTGTCCACAAAGGTGTCATAACCTTTAAGCATAAATCAAATTTAACAAACAATCTGTGAGGTTTGATAAATTTAATGCAAAGTACAGTAATGCAACCTCAAGCAAAACAGACTTCAGATATTACCCTCATGATAAATTTCCCCAAACATTTTCAGTGTATTTACTGCTCATGCATTGTTCCTGAGGTGCCAGTCTGATCTCTCCCCCTTCCTCTGCACATGCACATTTCTTTGTGAAGACATATTCCCTCTGGGGACTATTTATAGCACCTTTAAAAACCTGGAAAACACATTTTTTCCTTACATGCTCAAAAAGAAGCAATAGTTTTCAAATGGTGTAATTACATTCTTCACCATTGACGTGGAGGTTTCTGTTAAAAGTTTGAACTGAAGCTTTGGTATCAAGTTACTTGGTTGATAATCTTTTGTGCTTCGATTTTCTGAAAAATACACTAAAAACCCTTAGTGATGTATCTCTATACATCATTATTAAAATATGTCAAATAAATCACTAAAACCTGACAGCATAGTCACTCTCGTCTGCAGGATCTTCTGTATTTTGTTTCTTACAAGAAATAGAATAAATTTCAGTGGCTGTATCAATATTGTAGACAAGATCTGATTTGGTCATTGAAAGCAACATCAACAAAATCCAGCAGTTACAAAATTTCTCAGAATTGTATGCATCTCATCATGGCTCTGTGTCATGTCTCATTACGTCTCTATTGTGACTTCTGACAATTTGTCATGTTGTTTGTGTAACATGGTTTCTGATAAAGTACTGGAGGAGAGGTATATCTCAGAATGTTAAGATGGGTGAGATAAAAAGAATTCAGGAAAGCTGGGTTACTTTAGCTATATTTTTTATGCAATCGCAGGTACGTTTTATGGAAGTGCAGATAAGGTATAGCTGGGCTCTTTACTGGGGGAATAAAGACAGGACTTGAAGGCTCACTCAGGATTAGCGCCTCGAAGCTGCATGACCTGCTGGCTGTGTAAAACCTATTTTTAAGTAGTGCCCAGATGGGCAGCCATTTTCTGTATGTGGTTCCTGTGGATTGGTGAAAACAAGGACATAACTACAGGGGGTGCAGAGGTAACAGTCGCTACCAGACCCAGGAGACTGAGGGGGCCCAAAGACCCTTATGCCATATAAGAAGACACCAGTATTATAGAAACTACATGCTGGAGGGAAGGGGTTAGATCAAGAATTTGCCATGTGGGGGCATTTCAACTTTTGCCTCAGGCAGCGCGAAGGCTATGTGCTTCCATGTCCCCTGGCTGCAAAGCACTGAGGGAAGGGAGGCCCAAGCTGAACTCTTGCACCAGGGCCCATGAGCCTTTATCTACACCCCTAGCTGAAAGTGACTACTTAACTTTGGATGCCACTATATTCATTATTTTGGAGGATAATAAACTATATTGAAGTTTTAACCCTTGGGAGCCTGTGCATGATGTCATTGCAGGTCCCGCCCACATGTACAGATCCCGACACCTGTTAAAATACAAGTAGTAAATCTAAACAGGGCTGAGCTGTAATACATGTGCTGTATTTTTAAGCTAAAACTCCACAGTGACTCAAGTCTCAATTTTAGGTAAAATCATGGTAAAACATTGATAAAATTGTTCTTTGTAGGAAGAGGAACATGCTGGGGGTTTTCAGAACAGGAACAAGGTTGCTTACCCACTTCTTGCTCCATCTGAATACTTTGGCGTTTCAGCATTGTGTTGGTAACCTGCCATTTCACAGTAACTCACAGCGGACTCCCAGGCCTCATAAGATAACATTCTGCCATTAGAATAAAGTGATAAATATGTTTAATAGAGGAGAACATAGTGAGCACTGTGATTATGAGGTTCAGCACTCTAGCCTTGTAGCAGTGGGATTCTGGGTAAAATCCATCCAAGAACAATAATATCTGAATGGAATTTGTATGTTCTCCATTTTCTCCAGCTACTTGGGTTTCCTCCTGCTCTCCAAAAGCATATTGATTAATTTGCTGCTTATTACATTAAACCAAAGTGACTAACCTTGTGCAGTGAAGTAGAATATGCTGGAGCTATTTAAGCAGGAATAAATAAGGAATCAAATGTTGATAGTGGCATGCAATCTTCTATGTGGATCTTATTGCCTTCATGCAGAGTAGATGTATGTCTTTGATTTTATTTTGACATTGGCTTCTCATGATGTGGGTCATGTAGTGGCAGAGCTGTTGATTTTTCTTTTTGAGTTATTTTTTAAGGAAATATGTATATTAGAATTCATGCTGGCTGGCAATCTTTTGATATCGTTACTATATATTTATAGCTTTTGTTTTACTGTCAGTAAAGGAAATTCTGTCTATTTTCTAAATATTTTCCATATTACTCTACTTAGATCTTCATTGTGAAATCTGCCAGGCTTTTCAGACAGAGGAACTGCCTGTTGGAGTTCACCATTTCTGGCATTGGCGAATAATGCTCCAAACTGCCACATCCCCATTGACTACAAAGGGATCTGATGGTGTCTGGCCGCTTTCCGGCATAATTCTGGCGGCCAGACAAAAAGTTGTGCATGCAGGACTTTTTGCCTGTCTGAAAGTCGACATTTATGCCGGAAAGTGGCTGGATCCCCGTTGCATCTTATTTTGGTCAATGGGGATCCAGCGTTTTGCAGCATTATTTGGCTATGCTAGATATGGTGACCTCCGGCAGGGTGTTTCTCTGTCGGAACAGTCTGCTGGATTTCAAAACACAGATTTGAATATAGCCTAAGACAAGATTTAGTCATTGACCTACATTGAAAACATGACAAGAATTCATATTTTTGTGTATAACTAAAAATTCTGTTTTTCAATACTACAACTATGTTCATAGATTTGTTTGTGTGACCTAACATTTCTGGTACACTTCCTTGTTTGATTAAAAGAAAACTCTTCCTTGCTTCATACTGGAAATTGCTCTATTTTCTTTAAGTGCTCATGCACCCAGCTGTAACAGAGAGTTGTGTTGTACTGAGCTTTAATATATTACCCATAACATATATGGGGGGAATTTATCTACACCCCACATAAGTTTTCTGGCATAAAAGTCGCACACCTCATGTTTGCAACTTTTTAAACACTATTGCACCTAAATCTAGGTGCAAGTGGTGAAGGAGATATCATAGACTGACACGTGTATGATAACTTCCCCCCATATGTCCATGTTTACTGTACCTCTTCATACCTATGATTGCAAATGCATGACACCTATCATATATGAATAATAGTGAGGTGCAAATTAATTACCGTATTTTTCGCTTTATAAGACGCACCTGATGATAAGACACACCCCATATTTTAGAGTAGGAAAATAAAAAAAAATATTTTTAATCACACCTCATATCAGACCCCCCATAAATTTCAGGACATCACATCAGACCCCCATATCAGCCCTCCATGTCAGAACCCCATCAGCCCTCCATGTCAGACCCCCATCAGACCTCAGATCAGCCCATCAGCCCCCATATCAGCCCACTGTGCCCCCATCAGACCTCAGATCAGCCCACTGTGCCCCCATATCTGACCACTGTGCCCCCATCAGACCTCAGATCAACCCCCATAACACCCCACCGTGCCATTATATCAACCCACTTTGCCCCCATCAGACCTCAGATCAGCCCCGATATCACCCCACTGTGCCCCCATATCAGCCCACTGTGCCCTTATCAGACCACAGATCAGCCCACTATGCCCCCATATCAGCCCACTGTGCCCCCATCAGACCTCAGATCAACCCACTATGCCCCATATCATCCCACTGTGCCCCCATCAGACTTCAGATCAGCCCACTCTGCCCCATGAGACCTCAGATCAGCCCCCATATCAGCCCCCTCTACCCCCATCAGATCCCAGATCAGCCCATCAGCCCCTATATTAGACGACTGTGCCCCCATCAGACCTCAGATCAGCCCACCCAGCCCCATAAGGATAAAACAAAAAAACTCTCTCACCTTTCCTGCGCCGCGGATCCGCTCCGGGTCCAGCGCTCCTCTGTCTTCTCCTGCCGGCGCTGCACTGTCACTTGACTGCCTGCAGAGTCAGGTCATAGTGCGCGCACTACGTCCTGACGCTGTACGTGGTCAGGACAGTGCAGAGCCGGCCCAAAGAAGACAGAGAAGCGCCGGACCCGGAGCAGAGCCGCGGCGCAGGAGAGGTGAGAAAGTTTTTTATTTTATCCTCATGGGGCTGGGTGGGCTGATCTGAGGTCTGATGGGGGTCCTGACATCTAATATATACTAGTGAGCGCTTCCATAACGGAAGCGCTCACTTGTATTCGCTTTATAAGATGCACGGCAATTTTCCCCCTACTTTTGGGGGAAAAAAGTGCGTCTTATAAAGCGAAAAATACGGTAGATCTATTTATTACAATCATTAATTTACGCTTGATGTAGTGCTGGGTATTCTTTGCTATAGGTGAATAGACATGAGGACGTTGATCAATAGAGTAATATTTCCTCTTATTTTAGGTCCACGTAATCTTAATGATCCTGTGAATTTCATCCTTCCTGAATCCCACCTGTGTACCTGATTGGAGTTGTTTGTGCTGTGTCGTTCTCTGTACAAAGCTGTAAATAATAGAATAATAGACCTTTATAAGTTTAGTAAATATTTTAATAAATTCTTACAATACAAATGTATTTTTTGCAAAAGTTCTTTTTATTGATAGCATTATGTTGTACAATATACCTTGTGTTCACATTATCTATCTATCTATCTATCTATCTCACGTTTATCTATCTCACATCTCTCTATCTATCTATCTATCTATCTAAAAAGAAAAAAGAGGCAGCTCTCTCAAGTTAAAAAGTGAAAAAAAGTAATAGTCTTTATTTACCCATGTGGGATTGCGACGTTTCGGCTCAGACTGAGCCTTTTTCAAGCTCAAAAAAGGCTTAAAAAAAGGCTCAGTCTGAGCCGAAACGTCGCAATCCCACATGGGTAAATAAAGACTATTACTTTTTTTCACTTTTTAATTTGAGAGTGCTGCCTCTTTTTTCTTTTTATATATTTGGACCTTGGTCTGGTCTCTTTGGCGTGCACCTCTGTTTTCTCTATCCAGTGCTGCCGGGACTCGCTTTCTTGTTTTCTATCTATCTATCTATCTATCTATCTATCTATCTATCTATCTTTCTTGAAAACATGAGTGATTAGGCAAAACATGTCAGTGCTAGAAAAAACACATGGCCTCATACAAATAACAAGAAGGGCATACCGACCTATTAAACACTAAACCTACAAATTTATTCCACAAGGGAACAAAGATACCATGCCCAATGTAATATCACAAAAAATATTCAATTTATTAAATGGAAAATAAAAAAATACATAATTAAAAACATAAAAATGGGACAAACATCAGAAATGGGTAGCAATAACTACAACTGCCATACCAAGTCACTGGCCACTGGTTTCAATACACCCGAAAAAGATGTATAACATGTCAAAAAATATCAGGGAGGAGGGGAAGATATATCAATAACAACTACAAAAGCAGCCAAAAAATAACTGAACATCCACGTGAGAGGGGGGCATCCTGCTCAACCCTCAAATACCCTTCACTGCCAAGGATTGACGCTAAAAAACAAATGCTAAATCTTTATTAGAGAAAAAGTATAAAAAGGCGGAAAAGGTTCTAAACCGGCAGTGATACACCTTCGCGTCCCACTGAAAAACCAGCGTTAGTATGACCACTTGGCACTTAATAGATGATTGTGATTGTTTCTTTGTCCTTAAGTGACCCCAGCGGCCACAGCACAATCATCTATCAAGTGCCAAGTGGTCATACTAACGCTGGTATGCGAAGGTGTATCACTGCCGGTTTAGAACCTTTTTCCGCATTATAATACTATTTCTCTAATTAAGATTTATTATTTGTTTTTTTCGTCAATCTATGGCAGTGAAGGCTATAATTCATTTTGTTGACGTGCACACATTATCTGATCCATTCTGTGAGTTAGTTCAAGCCTCAAATACCATAATGAGATAAGGCTACATAAGTATGATATCAAAAAACTCCCACAAACAGAACCAATCTGTTGACATGATCGGTGGGAAAGAAATGAGTAGAAATGAATGCAGCAGTAGGCATTTCAAACTAGTCTCTCCATCCATTTCAGGGGAGCTTCAAGAGGTGCTCACGTTCTTGTGTACATTGGGGGTCCTACTCTTGATCTAACAGTTGTCCCCAATCCTTTGGATATGAGACGCCTCATATCTAGCAGCCAATATCAGTGTTTCAGCGGCATATCCCCTCATCACAGGGAACCACTTTTGGAGGGAGTTCCTGGTTGGTGGTTATTATAACTGCCACACGTTTTTTCCTCTAATCTGGAACACTTTTGTCCTCTGAGAAAACCAGTTGCTGTACTGAGGAAATGCATCGTTGGGACGTATGCTTTTGTCATTATCTGGGACAGCATCTCACCAATAGGGCTTGGGCAGGTGCCAGTGAGGGTTTAGCCACCGAGAGGTGGGGTTGCCCCTTTCGGAGCAGGTGCTCTGCCTGTAGGCAGGGAGAGCTCCATGGACACGACAGGGACAGAAAATGTTGTTCCCATGAACTTGGAAGAAGAGATTACCTGTAGTATGGTACCCAGGTCATCAAAACCGTGAGTAAGAAGGACAACAAAGTCCCACCTCTTGACGCCCTGTTCATGTATTTTTTCCCTGTCTGGGTGATTTTTAAAAACATCATTAACGTTTTACTTTTTCAAAGGGGTGTTTCAAAATATTTTTAGATATAATAATGATCGGAGGATATTTTTGTTTTTTGTTGATGACACTACTCTCAGAGATTATTACTTGTTGTGTTCAAAGTGGATATATGCAAGGTGACGTCCTGTGGTAAATACGGCCCTGCAGGCAGCTACTACATTTAGGGCCAGGGATACAACATTCAGGCCTTGGATGCCCTGGCTGTTTTGACCTAGTGACACCCCTGATTGGGGTGACATCATTTGCAGATTTAAAAAAAGTTGATTTTATCTGCAAGGAAGCCACAAATTTTTAAAGTGAGCAAATACTTGAAACCCAAGATAATGACAACAAGATGTTTCCTGGTATATTACTTAATGGGCAGGTAATAGAAATAAGACAAGTTATTTTTTAAACCACTTTTTATTTATTTATTTTTAAACTGTGCAGCTGAAAAGAGTTAATTCACAGGCTGCAGGCTCACAATTAATTTTACAACCAGCTGGCTTTTTGACTTTACAGTGAGATGGATCGCTGTACACAGCGATGCCATGCAGGACGACCACTTTGCTTGGTCTCTGGGATACTTACTGTGACCACAGCTGTTTAATGAAGGTGTGGTCAAAGAGATTTGCAGCACCATGGGGTGCCAGCCGATCGTAATGTAACCAGACGCTTTTACATGTTGGGGTTACAGATAACAGCGTGCTGCCACAACATATATAGTCGTGTGGCAGTAAGCAAATCATTAAAGACCATATATTGTCTCTATGCTTTCGTAAAAAAATGCTGTGCCACACCAAACAGGTTATTTCCTTAGGGGTTCACTATACTATATAAATTTGGCTGCATTCTTTGCTTTTCATAATATACACGACATGTGTCATGTTACAGTATACAGTCTATGGCCAACCCACCCCTGAGTAAGCCAGTGTCTAGATTCATCCAAGGAGTATTGAGAGAATATATTGCTTAGGGTTATGCCTCTCCTTGACACAAATTGGCAGCCATCTTTAAGTATTTCTCTAATGATGGAGTCTATTTGGATACTTTTTAATTATTTTCACTATTTGAGGATATTGTAATGAAAAGGGGCAGAAAATGTTATCTCCCATTATTACATCCCCTGTCACTATTACTGTTCTCTATTACAATATAATACCTATTCTCGCTTTTTAGACCCCATAATGCTTTTGGTTCTAGATAACATCCATTGTTTGTAATGTGAACCATTTCCCTTAAAGGCTAACCAATTCTGGAATATTCTTTATTATAATCTGATATCTCTGAGCAGGATCTTAGAGGTCCAGTATATTCTTTTGTCTATATACAATGTACTATATGCATAAGGTGGCAAATGGACGCATGAAGGATAGTATTTTTTTTGCAGAAGGTTTTCTATACAGTTTAGTGATTATTTGCCCTCTAGACACAACTCCAATTGCTAATGCCAAATCACCCAAAATATATTAGTCATATCATAGTGAGACATTTTAAAGTCATACACATAGGTGACAAGGGCCGGTATGGACGACACCTCCTCCTTCAGATAACGAGGAGGTCATCAAGGTGGTGTCCATACCTGCCAATGCACCCCCCCACCCCGTACCTGCTGTCATGTAATCTGACATGTCCCTCTGTACCTACTGTTAAATTTGGTGGGACTCTAATGGAGACATTTATCAATGTGTTTAAGTCACAATAGTGGTGTCATAAATTATAGTGCACGCCATATTTGCACCATGATTTGAGACTTTTTAAACTTCTTGGCACTTTTCCGATATACAGAGGAAAAGGGGCGGTGCTGGATTTATTATAAGTATCTCCAGAAGTAGTAGACGTTATAGCTGAAGTCAATGACATACTGTAGCTGGCGTAAACTTCAGTTTCTGGAGCACGGCAAAGCATAGATGTACCTGATTTGTTAAGAGGCATAAGCCTCCTAATAAATTAGTCACATCTTATGCCAGTGCAGGGAGATCGACTGGTGTATGGATATGCCAGTCTTGATAAATGTCCTTCTATACAGTATGTTTTTATGCCACGGCTAAGAGCGAGTTGCACCCTCAAAACCTGTAGGTGACTTGGATGTTAATAAGAATTTTTATGTGTCCTAAATAAAGTTTGTGGATTCCCAAGTGTCAAAGTTTTTTTAAATTTTTTTTACAGCGTTCACCTGAGGGGGAATATAATGTGATATTTTTATAGAACAGGTTGTTTCTGACATGGCGATACCCAATATGTCTAACATTTTTATTTTTGGTAAGTTTTACACATTAGATGCATTTTTGAACAAAATAAAATCTTTTTTTGTGTTGCCATTTTTTGAGAGCCATATTTTTTTTTATTTCTTGGGTGATTGTCTTAGGTAGGGTCTCATTTTTTGCGGGATGACATGATGGTTTAATGAGTACTATTTTGGGGTAAATACGCCTTTTTGATCGCCTGCTATTACACTTTTTGTAAGGGAAGGTGACCAAAAAATGGCTGTTTTGGCACCTTTTTTAAATTTTTTTTTTACTGCGTTCACCTGGCGGGGTGGATCATGTCATTTTTATAGAGCCGGTCGATACCTAATATGTCTATTTTTTTTCCCTATTTTTTCCTTTTTTTAAAAAAATTTATTTTGTGAAAAGGACGCTTTTTTTAACTTGAAACTTTATTTTTTGTAAAGATTTATTTTTTTCACTTTTTTTTCACTTTATAACTTTTGGGGGTCTGATCCCCTTTACAATGCATTACAATACTTCTGTATTGTAATGCATTGGCTGTAAGTGTATTACACACAGTAATACACTTACAGCTCCCTGCCTGTGAGATCCAGTGGGCTAGATCTCACAGGCTTCCGTAGATGAATTGTAACAGCACACAGTCATTATACTGTGCAGTAGCAAACAGATATATAGTAAATCATTACATAAGATTATCCGTGTCAATCTTTCGAGCTTGCAAAATCATTGTTGCTTCTGTAAGTGTAAATTACAGAGATCAGATACCAAACACATACACACAACCAACAATCAACTTAAACTACTGAGGTCTTAGCATCTATCCAGAGACCCCAAATTTTGTCAAACTTCTCTGGACACTATAAATTGGCAAAGCCGCCTCAATAAGTTGCATCCAATGCTGGACTGAAGGAATCTTAGGAGGCTTCCAATTCAACAAAATAGATTTCCTGGCGTAAAACATCAACAATCTATATAGGATCCTTGAGTATTTGGTCTGTAATAAATCCTCGACTAGACCTAACAAGCTATTCTCAGGGGAACATACTGCTGGCAGACCCAGCTTCAGGTTTAGGAACTCATGGATCGCTGACCAAAACTCCGCTATTTGGGACATTCCCAAATCATGTGAAATAAGGTACCAGTCCCTTGGTTACATCTAGTACATAAAGAACTACTTAATCGGTTCATTCTTTCTAGTCTAACTGGGGTCAAATACACACGGTGCAGCCATTTGACCTGAATTAACTGATCCCTAGCGCATATCACAGTACTTCTCCAATTATGTATAAGCTCTCTCTCATGTCTGTCTTCCAGCCTAGGAATGTCTTTTTCCCACCTGGCCAGAGCTCTAGTTAGCGGGGAGGCGAGGCGAGACATGAGCACTGAATAAAAAGAAGATACTGGTTTACACAAAGTCTTTTGTCTAGCAATTTTTTGGACTTCACCATATTCAATCTTAATTTTACCTTTCCCAAATTGTTCCAAGCAGTCATGATGCAATTGGAACAAGTCTGGGGCAAGCCAAACTCGGCCTTCAAGTCCATGAAGGTTTTAAAAACTCCCTGTATAATTGAGACAAATATTTAACACCATGTTGTGGCCAAAACTCAAAGTCCGATAAGGAATATAATTGACGCAGCTTCGGGTTTCTCCATAAAGGCAATACCGGGGACCATCGCTCTCCTCCCCCTCTGTCACCCCACACCCAAACCAAGTCTTTACAAATTCTTATAACAGCAATCATATTCGAAGTTAAAGACCTACCTACGCGACTACCCACTCTGTACAAAAGATTTGTTAAGGCTTCATAGGATCCCAAAGGTGCAGCTTCTAGGACTATTGCTGGATTATTAGCGTCTACCTTTATCCACCAGCTAGCGTAGGTCAACTGAACAGCACAATAGTATCTGTACAAATCAGGTAATGCCAGACCACCTCTAGAGTATGGTGCTTTCAGGGTATCTGTAGCCAATCTGGGATGTGAGTTGGCCCAAAGGAATGGAGTCAGCATGTTATCCATTGCCACAAAATGAGATTTCAGAAGAGCAACTGGCGCCGCTCTATACATGTAGAGAAGCTTAGGCAAGAGTATCATCTTAAAAACATTAATACATCCAACTACTGTAGAGACAGAGGCAGAGTTTCCCATGCTTTAAGCTTATAAGCAATATGTTCCATAGTTGGAGTAATATTTAGCGCACCAAAGTTCTGAATATCATTTTTATAGTAATTCCCAGGTATTTGAATTGATCAAGCACCATCAGCAGGTTGGACTTATGCGAGATCAAAGTCTCATTTCCCCTGTCCACTAAATGCAACACTGACTTGGACCAATTCACTTTTAGCCCAGAGAAGGTCCCATATTCATTCACTAATTCCAATAGTGCTTCTAATGATCCCCCCGTATCCCCAAGATACACCAACATATCATCTGCATATAAGGATAACTTTTCAGTGATACCTGCAATGTTCCAACCCTCAATACGAATAGAAGAGTTCAATAGTATTGACAGAGGCTCTATCACCAAAGCAAATAGCAATGGGGATAACGAGCACCCTTGACGAGTACCTCTATGTAATGGGAAGGGTTTAGATAAGTATCCATTAACTCTAACCCGTGCCGTGGGCTTCATATATAGGGGCTTTAGCCATTTCACAAAATTACTGGGGAACCTGAATCTATCCAACCCCTCCCAAAGAAAGATTGACTCTACCGAATCAAACGCTTTTTCGTTGTCCAATGAGGCTATGGATCTATTGCCCATATTGTCATGTTTGATTTGCAAGTTAGTGCAAAGTCTTCTAAGGTTAATGTCTGTAGATTTCCCTGGCATGAAACCAGATGGATCTGGTCCTATAATGGAAAGAATAACTCCCGCCAGTCTGACAGCCAAGACCTTAGCCAAAATCTTAACATCCAGATTTATGAGTGAAATTGGACGATATGAACTACATTGGTCTGGTGGCTTCCCTGCCTTATGTATCACCACAATAATGGCTTCATAGAAGGAGGACGGTAATGTTGAGTTATCCAAGGCATGCTTAAAAAGCACTTCTAACCGGAGACTAAGTTCTTTAGCATAATTTTTATACCACTCAGCAGGAAAACCATCAGGACCCGGGGTCTTGCGTGATGTCATAGAGTTTATCACTAATTGAATATCCGGAGCAGAAATCTGAGAATCTAACATCTATCTTCTCTAGACAATCTAGTAAAAGTAATCTGATCTAGATAGGCTCTCACCTCCTCGATCGAAGAGGACCCACCTGACTTGTAAAGCTGACTATAGAAAGATGCAAATTGAGTGCAGATTTCTTCTGGTTTTACAACCACCCCCCCGGATTCCAACCTGATATTAGCTACCACTGTTTGAGGAAACTCAGACCTAGCTAAATATGCAAGAACCCTCCCACTCTTGTCACCCTCTGAAAAAGCCATCTGTTGGATCGCTAGGAGTCGCTTCTGTGTATACTCAGTAAGGTGAAGTCTATAGTCCCTTTAAAGAGACAGCCATTTTTCTTTATTGTCCTCCTCAGGATTATCAATATACTCCTCCTCTGCTTTCAACAAGCCCTCCTCCAGCCTATTTCGTGTGATCCTAAGTTCAGCTCTATGAGTGGCAATAGCTGAAATACAGACTCCCCGCAGCACCGCTTTACACGCCTCCCATTCTATTATCGGGTCTGACGATCCTTCAGTTGTCTTCCAATACTCCTCTAATTCCTGACTACATCTAACTTCCACCGGGAGGACCTGTAACCACACGGGATTAAGTCTCCATACTCTAGCTGGACCTTCTAGGGGCTGGGAAAGGATTAACTGTAACGGAGCATGATCCAAAATACCTCTAGGTAAGTAACACGCTTCTCTCACCATGCATAAAGAATCAGGGCTGCCAAATGCCAAATCAATACGTGACATAGTATTACTAGAGGCGGAATGACACGAGAACTGCCTGTCAGGGTTGGGGTACACAGAAAAGGGAGATGTGATCCCTGAGCTCTCCCCAACCCCTGTCCCTGCCTAATTGCCTCCGTGTCCTAGGCGACACGGTGACAACCACGAGGACTGCAATTACACTAACTAGGTGCAGGGAAAAGGGACAACAAACAGAGACGAACAAAACACTGAAGAATAGTCGACTAGCCGCGTCAGAAAACCAGAGATAACCTAAGTACAAAATTGGAAGACGGTAGAGTAGTCAGATACAAGCCAAGGGTCAAATATAAGCAGTCAGGATACACACGATACAACGCACAAGCAGGAATAGCAAGGATTTGCAAAAACCGGCATAGACCAGAGAAGAGGGCAGGTATTTATGCAGGAAGATATCCCAACCCCAGGTTCTGAATGGACCAGATTCTGAGAAGCCACTCAGCCCAGCACCTGAGTATTAACCCTAAGTAGACAAACAAAAACATGAAGATGGGCGTTGGCTCCAAAACAACTCCACAGTGTGAACATGGTTAAAGGCAAGGCGTAGGCACTAAACAGAAACACACAAAAACTCAGAATACCAAGCAAAAATAGAAAACCTATGTTCTCCGGTGACCAGACCTGACACTGCCTAGTGGCAGAGTTTCGCCATCTCCACAGCTCTACAAGGTTATGCGCCTTAGCCCAGCTGCCTAATAATGGATTATGCCTAGTAGGGGGCTTAAGTCGGTCCAGCTGATTGTCCAAGACCGCATTAAAATCTCCCAGCAGCACAACTGGGGATGGGGGCAATTGCGTCACCCTGCTCATAATCTCATCCAGCAAGGGCCTACTGCAAGGAGGGGGAACATATATTCCCGCCACAAGCCTCATCTACCTCGTATTGAACAGACTAAAATAACAAATCTACCGTGAGGGTCTGACTGCACCGTGTATAGTTGAAGAGGAATTTTCTTACTAACCAAAACAGATACTCCTCTTGCATTATTCGTATACGTCGCGTGATATGTCTGTCTGACCCAGGGTCCTCGGAGGGCCAACATCTTACGATCTTTTAAGTGAGTTTCCTGTAAAATAACTATATCAGGATTATATTATTTATGACAATTAAAGACCAAAGCTCTTTTGATCTTACAATTTAGACCTCGGACATTCCAGGAAATCATCTTAATTGTCGCATAATAAAAGCAACAGCATATACTTTTGAGCAGAAGACCCCAAAGCGCCACGGTGACATTCACGCAAACACTCACACCAACCTGAAAACAAAACTTCCCATCCCCCACCCTGACCCACACATCTCCCAACTTGTCTGAGCCTCAGATCCCAAATCAACTCTAAGAAAATGAAAACCTAACCTGACACCTAGTAAGGCTAGTGGACTAGCATATAACCATTCTGAACCTAGAACAGTCTTTCTCTACTCCGCCTTCTCGTACTCCAGTAATACCTTTACTCAACTGGACTACAGATCAGGACTAGTAAGTTTTAACCCTATACTAATAACTCTTGAACTCTTTTAGTGAACTTACCATCACCACCTCCTCAGGCAGAGAGTTCCATAGTCTCACTGCTCTTACCTTAAAGAATCCTCTTCTATGTTTGTGTACAAACCTTCTTTCCTCCAGGCGCAGAGGATGTCCCCTCGTCACAGTAACAGTCCTGGGGATAAATAGATCATGGGAGAGATCTCTGTACTGACCCCCGATATATTTATACATAGTTATTAGATCTCCCCTCAGTCGTCTTTTTTCTAAAGTGAATAACCCTAATTTTGATAATCTTTCTGGGTACTGTATTCCACCCATTCCAGT
The DNA here is from genome assembly GCA_900303285.1 of Rhinella marina. Classification (NCBI taxonomy): domain Eukaryota; kingdom Metazoa; phylum Chordata; class Amphibia; order Anura; family Bufonidae; genus Rhinella; species Rhinella marina. The sequence goes on from ONZH01013301.1 coordinate 79,959, forward strand.
TATTACTTTAGTTGCCCTCCTCTGAACCCTCTCCAGCTCTGCTATGTCTGCCTTGTTCACAGGAGCCCAGAACTGTACACAATACTCCATGTGTGGTCTGACTAGTGATTTGTAAAGTGGCAGGACTATGTTCTCATCACGGGCATCTATGCCTCTTTTGATGCAACCCATTATCTTATTGGCCTTGGCAGTAGCTGTCTGACACTGGTTTCTACGGCTTAGTTTGCTGTTCACTAAAATTCCTAGTTCCTTTTCCAATGTTTTACCATTCAGTATGTACTGGTGACTTGCATTATTCCTTCCCATATGCATAACCTTACATTTGTCAGTGTTAAACCTCATCTGACACTTCTCTGCCCAAGCCTCCAGTCTATCCAGATCCATCTGTAGCAGTGTACTGTCCTCTTCTGTGTTAATTACTTTACACAGTTTAGTGTCATCTGCAAAATTTGATATTTTACTGTGCAAGCCTTCTACAAGATCATTAATAAATATATTGAAGAGAATAGGGCCCAATACTGACCCCTGTGGTACCCCACTAGTGACAGTGACCCAATCTGAGTATGTACCGTTACTAACCATTCTTTGTTTTCTATCACTGAGCCAGTTACTTACCCACATACAGACATTTTCTCCCAGTCCAAGCATTCTCATTTTATATACTAACCTTTTATGTGGTACCGTGTCAAATGCTTTGGAGAAGTCCAGATATACAACATCCATTGATTTGCCACGGTGAAGTCTAGAACTTACCTCCTCATAGAAACTGATTAAATTGGTTTGACATGACCAATCCCTCATGAAGCCATGCTGATATGGAGCTATTTGCTTATTTTCATTGAGGTACTCCAAGATAGCTTCTCTTAGAAAACTTTCAAACAGTTTACCCACGACAGATGTTAAACTTACCGGCCTATAGTTCCCAGGCTCTGTTTTTGGACCATTTTTGAATATTGGCACCACATTTGCTATGCACCAATCCTGTGGAACACTCCCTGTCAGTATAGAGTCCTTAAATATCAGAAATAAGGGTCTGGCTATGACATTATTTAATTCTCGTAGGATATGAGGGTGTATGCCATCCGGTCCTGGCGATTTGTCTATTTTAATCTTTTTAAGACATCGCTGTACTTCTTCCTGGGTCAGACAGGGCACTTATAAAGGGGAATTTACTTTTATATTCTGCATTTCATCTGACAGGTTATTTTCCTCAGTTAATACAGTGGAGAAAAAGATATTTAGTAGCTTTGCTTTCTCCTCATCGCTCTCCGCAACTCCCCCTCATTACTCTGTAAGGGGCTGACGCCTTCAGGTTTATACTTCTTACCATTTATATAATAAAAGAACATTTTAGGGTTAGTTTTACTCTCTTTGGCGATTAATATCTCGGTATCTAGTTTGGCTGCTTTTATTTGTCTTTTACATATTCTATTTTTTTCCGTATAGTATTTCAATGCTTCCTCGCCACCCTCCTGTTTTAGTGATTTAAATGCTTTCTTTTTGTCATTTATTGCTTTCTTTACAGTTCTATTTATCCACATTGTTTTTTTCTTGTTCCTTAACCTTTTATTCCCATAAGGTATGTACCTCTCACAATTAGATATTAGGATGCTTTTAAAAATATCCCATTTTGTGGCTGTATTTTTATTTTGAGGACTTTGTCCCAGTTAGTTAGGCCTAATAAAAGATGTTTGCGTGTCCTCATAAATTACCATTGGCATCGACCTGTAATTCAGGCCACCCCCTAAAGAAGGACTTCAAACCCCCATCCCAGGTCTTGATAAGCCACTCCCCTGACTCGGTCAGGCCACACCCCCTTCCCACTCCGCAGCCAATAGGGATTGAAAAAATGAAGGTAAAAATCAACTTCTGTCAGCTGCATTGACTTTCTCTCTGCAACGACACATACAACCATTAAATGAAATAGATGAAATATACCCAGGCTAAGCCGGGTCCTTCTGCTAGTAATAAATAATAATAACCATCTTGCACCCTCGGCTGGGAATTACAAGTTTGCAAGATCCTTATTGCCAGCTTTAGATTCTGCAGAAAGAATATTTGGAAAGATAGAGAGGAATACTACAACCCCCAACCTTGCTTATAGACATGCCGCTCTATCTTTAGAAACACTTGACTAGGAAAACAAAATGTAATATCTTCCATTAAAATGTTGCTTTAGACTCACATTTTTCATTTTTCAAGTATTTGATAAGTAACATGTTAAAAAAAATTAGTTTACTGTCTGTATTGTATATGTACCAGTGCCATTAAAGAAAACCGTATAGGACAATGTGAGGGTGCGTGGTGCGCTGCAGCAATTTTGTTTCATGCTAGGCCACGCCTCTAACTCCACTCATAGGCAACAATTTTTATAACGGAAGTCTATGGTGTCCCACTGCGACATACGACATGCTGCGACTGTGACACGACAGTCGCAGAAAAGTCCATCCAGGATGGGTTTTTCTGCGACTGTCGTGTCGCAGTCGCAGCATGTCGCATGTCGCAGTCAACACCATAGACTTCCATTGTAAAAATTGACGCGAACAATGTCGCGAGTGTAGTTGTGCACTATGTGTCGCGCGACTTACTGTCGCGTGACACATGTCGTCGTGTAGCCCTAGCCAAACAAGTGAAGGTATTCTCAGATACGTGCCCCTTCCCAGTAATTTGCTTTAGGCTACATTCACATATGTGGCATTGATCTGGCAGGCTGTTCCACGGTATTTGTCCTGCCAATTCCCGGCATTCTTGCGGATAGCGGTCGGATCAGCGCCGTCCCCCATTATTGTTAATGGTGCTGGCCGTTTTCCCTTTTGTGTCAGGCAAATGCCGGATCCGGGCAGATCCGGTGGGCTGTTGCCGGCCATAACAGCCCGCCGGATCTCTAGCGCTAGTGTGAAAGTACCCTTATATGCCCCTTCATAGTTAGCGCTTCCTCCTTCTACACACAGACTCAAAGATGTGCTCATGCTGCAGCTAATGTGTCTGGAATGGGTGATTTATGGTATACTAGTGCACTGTATGTGCTGTATTTCTATTTGTTATGTTTGTACCTGAAGAATGTGACACACAGACATCTTTTATTCATTCATTCATTCAACCCCCCACCCCTCCCAACAAATGTTCCCGCCATCAAATATGCACCCCAGATATTCTATGTTCCCTTCACTCCCCATCATATCGCCCTCCTCTCACCCATAATATCTTCATAGTAGTATACATTGTTAGTATTAAAATGGTCATGGTAACAATTGTGTATGGATTTATGTTGCAGAGCAACGTCAGCGACGTCGACAGCAGGGACGTGCCCGGACGGCCCCTGAAGGACCTTCTAGAAAGTGTAAACATATTTAATTTATTTTTAATCCAGGCTATGTGGGAGTGCAGCAGCAGTGATATAAGAGCACTAGTGGTTAGGAATGGGATCCAGCCCCAAACTATTCAGATGTATCAACATCAGAAATTACAACTGTTCATTTGAGTTGAATGTAATGCCATTATTTAAATTTTGACAGATGCTGCACCAGAGAGGAGCTCCTCTGCCCCTCCTCCACCCCACCCTGAGAGGACCCCACCTGGCCCTCATACACCCCCAGCCCAGCTACCAGAGGCAGAAGGTAGGTAAAATAAAAAGTGTAATGGGTGGCCCTTCTGTCTTCAAAATACAAGCTAATTTTATGTTTTATCTTTTATAGCTCCAACCGTCAGGGGGGATATCGATTTTTCCCCAGGCCCATGGGAAGACAACCCAGTATGGGTGTCCTGTAAGTACAAACCCCTAATTCACAGAAGTGTAATATTTTCAAGCACTAGGATCATGCCACCCAACATGTTAGTGATAACTAGACTGTGTACATATTATGTTCTCCAAGTGGTTAGTGAAGCCGACATATCACAATAATTTTAAAATCAAGTTAGTTAAAGAAGTATAAACTTGTGTTACCCCAAAAATATTTAACAAAAATGTGAATCATATTATGCAGCGCTCAGACGCCATTTGCAGCGGGGCGACCCTTCCCCTCCAGGGCCCTCTAAGGAGATGTCTCTCTTGTCCCAGTGTAGGAGTGCCAAGGTTATTTTAGGCCTACAGTGTCTCTGGGGTATGTGTCACGGTGTTCCTACCTTGATGGACGAATAGGCCCCAGGCGGTGGCTCTGGCTGCAAAAATGATAGGTGGAATAATCGAGGGTCGTCTAGTGAAATGAAGTCCAGACCATCACTGGGGTGTTATAATTATAGTACATTCGCAATCTCTTTTTAACAAAGTGAGAAACAGCCCTGCACCTCACATAGATCCAGAGATCTGCCCCAATTACTGCTACATCAAGCTGGTTACTAAAGGGTAGTGTGACTAGTGTCTATTCTGCTGCATGTCAGGACTCATGTCCATCTCTCCCTATCACAGCTCAGGACAGGAGGCAGTTGAAGATTTAAACTGAGCATGTGCGGCCTTCTCAGTGAGCAGTTCAAAGAAAATTTAGAAAAAAAAAGGCTCATTATTTAAAAATATATTTCACTGAATAACTGAGTCAGTTCTAGTAGATATACAAAATATTTCATGACATGCAACTAGTATTCAGATCCAGGTGCTGCTTTGAAAGTTTAGAATATTTTTCGTGGGACAACCCCTTTAACTTGATATTACATACTAATTATATTCCTGTTTCCACCCCTACAGACATACCATCTGACTTCGAGATGGAGGCCGCCATACGGCGATTTGGCGTGAAGCTCCACGCTGCCACCCGCCTCCTACGCAGCCTCCAGCTGGACCACCTGGAGCTGCAGCAAATGATGGCGGCACGTCGGCATCCGCTTTAATTTTTATTTTATTTATTTTTTGTATTTTTCTGTTTTCAAAAATTATTTTATTATTATCATTATTATTATTATTATTAATAATAATAATAATAATAATATAAAATAGGTATATAACCTGTGGTTTGATGTTTTTGTACACCTTTAACCCCTTCCTGACATACTGTGAAGAAATATTGTTAGGAAACATATATGTACGTAACGCACAAGTGCTGCCAAAAATGACAAGGAACAGGCACTCCAATACAAGGGGTATAAAGAAGGGCCTCATTCACATTGTGGAACAATTGTTCTTGTTGTGGGACTCATACACTCATAAAGCCTATGCACAAAGTGACAAGTCTGCCAAAAATTACAAGAAACAGGCACTCCGATACACCTTTAATTACACATAAAGGAGGGCATCAGACCCACCCATGAAAAATTAAGATTGATGGCCTGCTGGTGAACAGACCCATGAAAACATTATTTTTGAGGGACTGGTGGTGAACAGACCCATGAAAACATTATTTTTGAGGGACTGGTGGTGAACAGACCCTTGAAAACATTATGGTTGAAGGCCTGGTGGTGAACAGACCCATGAAAAGATTATGGTTGAAGGCCTGGTGGTGAACAGACCCATGAAAACATTATGGTTGAAGGCCTGGTGGTGAACAGACCCATGAAAACATTAATTATGGGGGTAACGTTAACTAACAACAGCTACAAGCGTAGAAAACGGAAGAGGAGGTAGACAACAGTGTTTGCTTTTGAAATAGGGTTTTGTAGACTTCGGGTTTGCACAGCCCATGACATGACACTAGACATTTGGCTGTAAAATTATGGCCCGGCTGACAGCAACAGTGGGAAGACAGCACTCAGACTATTCTGCCCTGCAAGGCCTGATCTAATCACCAGCATCAGCAAGAGGAGTATGAAATTCGGATGTAATCCAGCCTTTATTCATGGGTCTGAGAAAAGGCTTTGTGAGCCAGACTGCAGGTAAGCCTGAACCTGCTCATTGAGGCGGGTGATCTGGGCCTGCTCACTTGGCTGAAGCTGTTGGGAGTCTACAGAGAAAAATTCCTGCATCATACTCATTAGGCTTAACTGTCTGCTGCTGGTTGTGGCAGAAGGTGGATTACTCGGCCGGACCTCCTTCTCAGACAAGCTGGCAGCAGGCTGGGGCTGGCTGAAAGCTCTGGCCAGGTTACTACATAGCTTCTCCCGCAATGAGACTAATTTCTCTTCCCTTTCCTGGGGAGGAAAACAATCCCCCATGTTGGATTGATACCGCGGGTCCAGAATCATCGCCAGCCAGTATTCATCAGTCTGCCTTATGTTTAGGATATGCCTGTCAGTGCGTAAGCATGTGAGCATACAACTCGCCATCCTACCCAGCGTGCCTGAGAGGCCACTTCTTTCCATCTCAGCCTCTCTCCGAGAAACTGCTGTGTCCCTGAAAGTGTCATCATCCTCATCCTCCACCTGTGTTTCCTCCTCCTGGTCATCAACATCACCCTCATTAAAATCCTCCTCCTCTTCCCCTCCTCTAACTGAAGATCCTCATCTTCATCCTCCTCCTGCTCCACAAGGGAACTTTGGCGTTGGGGCTCCCCTACAGTGACAGCATGGCGGCCGGTAGACAAATGACCAGGATTTCCTTCCCCGATTGCCCCGTGCTGCATGAGCGCGAGTGTCTTTTCCAGCACAAATATTATTGAAATTACGTCGTTCACACCGCAGCTGTCCCGGCTGACCAATTTGGTGGCTTCTTCTAAGGGCCTTAGAACAGTGCAGGCATCTCGGACCAGCCTCCACTGCAGGAAATCAAAGCCGCACCTGCTCCCTATGCTGGAAGATTCTGGCTGCTGCTGGACAAAATCGTCCACTGCTCTACGCTGCTCTAGGAGTCGCTGCAACATTTGAAGTGTGGAATTTCACCGGGCTGCCACGTCACCTATTAAGCGGTGTGGCGGAAGACCGTTTTGACGCTGCAGTTCCAGCAGAGCGTGCCGAGATACATATGAATGGCTAAAATGAGTACAAAGCTTCCGCGACTTTGCCAGCACTGTGTGCAGGCCAGTGAATGTTTTTAGAAATCTTTGAACCACTAGATTTAGCACATGTGCCATACAGGGAGCATGCGAGAATTGACCCAGGTTCAGCACTGGCACTATATTTGTCCCATTGTCACTCACTACCTTGCCCACTTCCAGCTGACGTGGAGTCAGCCAGTGCGCTATTTGCTGCTTCATGTAATGCAGCAAGCGCTGGCCTGCTACTGCCAAGACAAACTAAGTCTAACACTGCATGTCAGCGTTTCACCTGACACATGTGATATGAAGGAGCGTGGGTAACTCGCTGCCCTGACGCTCCAGCAGGCGGACTGCCCGTGGAGGTGGAAGCGGATAGTTGTTGGGTGCTCTGCTGCAATCCTGGCTGGAAAGCACGTGGAGGTGCCAACAGCAATTGACCGGGTTGCTGGGGTGTTCCTACCTCGCTGCCACTAAATACATTCAGCCAGTGGGCAGTGAAGGACATGTATTGCCCCTGGCCGTAAGCGCTGCTCCAGGTGTCCACCGTGACGTGCACCGTGCTGCAGAGAGACAGCTGCAGGGAGCGTCCAATATTCTCTGCCACGTGGGAGTAAAGGGCGGGGATAGCTTTGTTTGAAAAGTAATGGCGGCTAGGGACCTGCCAGCGTGGCTGAGCGCAAGCCATTAGCTCCCTAAAAGCTGGGCAGTCAACCAGCAGGTACGGCAGAGACTGCACAGCCAGCAACTTTGTCAGGTGACCGTTCAGTTTGTGCACTGTCGGATTACTTGTGGCGTAAAACTGCTTCCTGGCCACACACTCGGCAATGGACGGCTGCCGAATGAGAGGAGGTGGAGACATGCACGCACTGGGCGACGATGAGGTGGATGTACTACTTACACCCCGGGATGCGGGCTGAGCTATGACCCTGGATGCAGCATGCCTGACAGAAGGGACCCCCAGAGAAGTAACCAGCTCTTTACTATTATTGGGCTGCTCTAAATTGCCGGCATGACGCCGCTTCAAATGGTTCCACAGAGCAGTGGTCCCAACATTTGCAGCTTTCCCACGGCTCAATTTCTGCTTACAGAAATTACACGTGGCCATACTGCTATCCCCCGGCAGAGTGGTAAAATACTTCCACACACCCGACGTGCACCCTCCACAGCTGGCCAGGCTTCTCGCACGCTTACTTCCTGGTGCCGGCCCCACTATATTTGGGGTCTCGCTAGTTTCCAGAGAAGCACTAGCCCTGGGCCTCAGTCGACTCTGCCCTCTGTTGCTGCCACTACTAGTACCACCCTCCTCCTCTGAGCTCAAATCCTACTCCGCTTCACAGGTCCTCCGGCCTAACACATCAGATTCCTCATCAGACTCCTCCACAACACATTTTTGCAAATTAGGCTGTTCCCCACCAACTGACAATTCTGGGCAGTCCAAAATCTGACTGCCCTCTAAGAAATCCTCAGGGAGGCTGTCCTCTATAACCGCCGGATTATAAATTGGGCTTCGGTGGCTTTTTTTCCTAGAAATTGCTGAAGGGACACCACTAGGAGGGAACACTGAAGCCCGAGAGGTGGCAGAAAATGACGGGGTTTGCTTGAGTGGAATGGTGGAGCAGGACGAGTCTGACCCCTGGCTACATATGGATACTGTATCAGCAGATGACAGCAGATCGTCCGGCTGAGACTGAGATGAGCGTGCCATCCACTCCACTACCTTATCTGCTTTCTCCTCCACTACAATGTTGCGCCTTGGTGGGTTAGCCCGGTGGAACAACGGCCAAGTATTGGGAATATTACTAGCAAATGCTCTGGCTACAGGTCTTTTGGCACTGCTGGCGCTGCCCTGTGCCACCTTCTCCTTTTTTTTAAAGCTCAAAGTCTGGCTGGAACTGGACCCCTTTTGCTTATCCATGCCAAAGATTTTTTAATTCACTCTGTGGCCCTGCAGCTGGTCTTTGTCCCTGTCTCTACCTGTCTCTGGCCCTGCAGTATCCCTGATATATGTATGATAGATTCCCACTACAATTACACCCCAGTTAGAAGAACACAGTGTCTCTGAACTTCACAAATTCACAACAGTGCTTCTGCTCGCCTCAGCAGTCGCAGCAGAAATGAAGCGTCACTGGCTTACTGAGCCTGAGCCAGTCAGAGCAAGCCCAGCCTACTAGGTCAGGTGACCGCTTTCTTCCTGGGCTTATGCGCACGATAAACGAAAGAACAGTAAAAGATCGCTACTAAAATGAATTCGTACGCAACAGTGTATACAGTAACTAATTCGTACGCAATTGCGTATAATTTATAGGACAAACTACGTAGTGAATGCGTACAAAGCCGAAGTGAATCGACTAATATTCGGATTCGCTTTGCAGCTGAAAAATCCCAAGATTCGTTACGAATCTACGAAGCGCCGAATAGATTCGCTCATCTCTACTCACAATTGTTATCGATTTTTCCTTAATGAGGCAGCACACCATATGTGAAACCACTGTATAGGAACACTGCAGGGCTCAGAAGGGAAAGAGCACCATATGAATTTTGGAGGGCAAATTTTGCTGGAATGGTTTTCTGGCAACATGTCACATTTAAAAAGATTTTGAGGTACCCCTACAGTGGAAACCCCCAAAAAGTGATCACATTCTGGAAACTTTTTAAAAGATGTAGAGAATATTTCATAGAATTTAGAAACATTTGGCTATGTAAATGAACAGTTTAATTTCTCCAATAAAAATTTCACTTTAGACCTAAATTTTTAATTTTCACTAGGAATAACAGGAGAAAAAGCACCCTACAACTTGCTACCCATTTTCTCCTGAATGTGGCAACACCCCATATGTGGTCGTAAACTGCACAGTCCAAAAAAATATATTGCTGTATAGTGCTGTTAAAATGCATTGCAGAGCTCATCTGGGTCTGCAAGACCCAACAGCTTATGCAGACTCCCAGCTTCTGCCAGTGACGTCTGTTGGGACTGGATTCTGGAAACGGCATTGCTCTTTTTTTTATCTGCATACACAGCGCTCGAGTGAAACACCGTTCCTGCCTTCTTTATGGGGAGGCCTGTTGTTACTGACAGCGGACCCCCCCTCCAGCAGCTGCATGATTAGCATGCAGCTGAGACCTCTGAATTGACGTTTTAAAACAGCAGTGCAGGGACTTCCGGTTCCGGCGCTGGCATGTGAGGCCGCAGAAGCCGCAGCTCCTTGCCGTTGACCGCTAATCAGCCCACTCCTCAGTTCCCATCCCCACCCCGGTGGGACTATTTCATACCTTGACGCTCCAGAGGGTGTATGGAGCGTTATTTATTGCGGAGTGGGCAAAAAATTGTCTCCTCAAGCCGTGAGGACGAACAAACAAGACGTCAGCCTTCCAAGATGGCGCCGTCTCCCCCTGCTACTCCGCAGCGCGCGGGAAAAGACACAGCAACGGACCGACCAGCAGATTTGCAGGAGCTGTTTGAAACTGTGGGGGGCCCAGTGGACATCAGACAGTTGGCTATTGAAGTGGCAAAGCAGTTGGCCCCTGACATCATTGCCTCACTTTCTTCCACGGTGCAATCTACCCTAAACAAACTGCAAGAGGAGGTGGCACTGCAAGACCATAAGTTGGGGGAAGTGGAACAGCGTGTGGCGTGTGTGGAGGAGGATGCCGCGGACATGTCATCTAAACTACAGCAGCTTCTGCAGGTGGCGGATAAGCTAAGTGATCGTGTGGAAGATCTCGAGAATCGCTCGCGACGCAGCAATCTGCGGTTGGTGGGGGTTCCAGAGTCGGTATCCGCTAACGAGCTCCGTGCCCTATTTGAACACGACCTGCCTCAGGCTCTAGGTCTCCCGGGACGGAGGAGAGTTGAAAGGGCTCATCGTATAGGCCCACCACGGGATCCCCAGACGGACGCTGCTACGGCTGGGGCTCAAAGGCCCAGACAAGCTATCTGTAAATATCTAGATTACTGGGACAAGGAGGAAATCCTTCGGACATATCGGATTCGGAGAGAACCTCTAATATTGAGGAGAGCCAAGGTTCTTTTATTTGCCGATTACTCGGCGGAGGTTACCAGAAAGCGCAGAGCCTTTAGCATGGTGTGCTCGAGCCTCTACAGAAAGGGTATCCGTTTCCAGCTGGCTTATCCGGCCATATTGAGGATCCGAGGACCGGATGGGACTTTCAAGCAATTTGATGACCCCGCGGCTGCGGAAGAATTTTTCGTGACATCTGAGGAGGGAGATGAAGGAGTTAATATCCCACCACGATCTCATGACACATCTTCGACAGGTTGGCGTGATGGGGAACAGCGACCGGCGAGATTATCTCCTAGGCCTCATAGATCTTCGCAGGAGAGACATTTCCAGGTGGTGAGAAAGAAATAAAGGGACGGCTTGGAGCTTTTTACAAGGCTATCCGGGTTGGTGGCTGATGATGCTGGTGATGGAGACCAGTGGCACTAAGGGACATCCCTGATCGTCCAGGTTTGAGAGACAGTACTGTCACTTTATATGTGTTGATGCGGCGAGGTTTAGCGGCATAATGCCAGAAAAAAGGAAGTCCTGATTTGCAATATGTTTGCTCTAATGTTTTCACTTTTATATGTTTGTTGGTTTTCTCGTTTTCTTGTGTTTTCTCACTGCAGCAGAATAGTAGGGAACATAAGTACAACGGTGGACGCTCTGCTGGGAAGCGGCACCGTATTATCAGTCATGTCGTTACCTCGGCAACAACCGAGGGAACTTTGTCCTTGGGATAGGAGTCTCCTTGGCAGTTAGATTATGAGAATAATCTCGTGGAATATTAAAGGGTTACGCTCCCCGAACAAGCGTAGGAAAGTCCTTAGACATCTTAAACGGCTCAAAGCCGATATTGCATTGTTACAGGAGACTCATCTCCCTGTGGAAGATTTCTTCAGAATGGAAAAGCTGTGGGTGGGTAAAGTGTACGGGTCCCCGGAGATGGGTAGGAAAGCCGGAGTGTTGATTCTGATTAACAAATGCCTTTCTCATGTGGTACATGACGTGAGTGTAGATACTGAAGGGAGAATGGTGAAAATCCATATTTCTGGGCCATTTGGTGACCTCAGTATATACAATGTATACGCGCCAAATCAGGGGCAGAAGATTTTCTTTGACACCATATGCCCTAAAATACTGCAGGACGCCCACAGATTTAAAGTCTTAGGAGGGGATCTTAACCAGGTCATGAACGCGCAGGAAGACAGGTGCAATGATTGTCAGGCTTCTAGACAGTCCCATTTAGCTGAGTTTGCTGCTACAGTATCTCTTAAGGATTGTTGGAGAGTCTTTCATCCGCAGGGTCGAGAGTTTACACATTTCTCACATGTACATGACTCATGGTCCAGAATTGACTACGCTTTTGTATCAGATGCGGCACTGCAAAAAGTGAAAGGGGTGGAGATTGGAGATATGGTCATCTCTGACCATTCCCCGGTGCTACTAGATCTTATGGATCAATATCCTCGAGGTAGGGATTATTTGTGGCGTTTCCCGAATTATTTACTGCGAGACGAGGAGTTTGTGAAACTATTACAAGGGTGGTGGATGGAATTTGCGGATAGTAATAGTCAACACGTTCAAACGCCTGCTTTATTTTGGGAAACAGCTAAGGCAGTGCTGAGGGGCCGTCTCATTGCGCATGTCTCCGGTATTAAGAAAGCGGCGCGGGTTCAGTTTGAAAAAGCAAGTGCCACTCTGAGGCAGGCATATGCGGACTTTGTTCTAGCCCGGACCCCGGCCGCCAAGGAGCGGTGGATCTCGGCTGGGAGGGACTTCGACATGTGGGCTGACAGGAAGGAGAGTATCGGTAGATCCAGGTTAGATATTGAGCTTCACAAATTTGGTAACAAATCAGGTAAACTCTTGGCCTCACTAGCAAAAGGGAGGCGTCGGATGCAGCATATAAACACTTTGAGGAGGGATGATGGGACCAAGGAGCACAGTCCTAAGGCTATAAATGATATTATTCGGGGTTACTTAGCCAATCTGTATGTGGCAATTTTTAGACTCCTTATCTATACCTGGCCTTACAGAGGAACACCTGAATGTGCTGAATGCTCCCATGACAGCGATGGAAATTCAGGCCACTATAAAATCTTTCCCTTCTGGAAAAGCCCCGGGCCCAGATGGGTATACCCCTGATTTCTATAAAGCAATGGGAGTCCAGATCGGTCCAGTGCTCACTACTCTATTCTCTTCTGTACTGGAAGGAACTGACCTTCCTGTCCATATGAACACGGCCCATATTACGGTCATTTATAAGGAGGGTAAAGACCCTGAATTGCCCTCCTCGTATAGGCCGATATCATTAATTAATCAGGACCTGAAGATATTGGCCAAGCTGTTCGCAAACAGATTGGCGGATATTCTTCCTTCCTTGATCTTGGATAGACAGGTAGGGTTTGTGAAGGGGAGGTCAGCAGTCACAAACATACGGAAGGTTCTCTTGGCCCTTTCTGTGGCTGAATCTCCGGTCTGCAAGGGGAAAGCCCCGGCTGTGGTTACTTTGGACGCGGAGAAGGCCTTTGATAATGTGAGCTGGCAGTGGTTGGATCTGGTGCTAGATAAGATGGGATTTGTGGGCCTTTTCCGGACCTTTCTGAAGGTGCTAAAATGATGTCCATGTCCAAATTGCTCTACCCCCTTCAAACTATCCCGTTGTTGCTGAAGCATTCTGACGTTGCCAAGGTGACAATGGCCTTTAAGGTATTTCTGTGGCATGGGAAACGTCCTAGAATCAAGCAGAGTAAACTGATAGCTTCAAAAGAAAATTGTGGCATAGGATTTCCTGATGTCAGGAGTTATAACCTTGCCTGTATGGCTCGACATATTGTGGATTGGATAAATGGCACGAGCCACTACTCGGCCCTGTCGCTGGAGGAAGGATTCTGTGCTCCTTGGTCCCTAGTTGCACTCTTGCATGCTCGATTTCAAGGCATCCCTGCCTGGATCAAACATTCTGTGTTAGTGAAGGATACGATAGCAACCTGGAGGATTCTTAGGAAACAGTATTGGTTGTCTTTCGGAATTTCTAAACACTTGCCGCTGTGGAATAATCCTGAATTCCCGCATGGGACCACTAATTGCCTGTTTATGGAATGGCGCTCCAAGGGAATTATGAAGGTGGGACATCTCCTGCACGAGGTGGAACCTAGGTGGCTTACTGGAGAAGAGATTATTTCTAAATATTCTCTGACTCCATTTCAAACCATCCAAATGGCCCAAATCAAAGCAGGGATCACTTCTAATCTAGTGTTGGTCCACAAGGAGGTTAAACAAAATGTTTTAGATAAGATGCTGGAGCTTGGTGGTGGAAGGGTCTCGGTGTCTTTACTATATTTTAAAATGCAAAGGGAGAGGGACAACGCTGAGGCTCAGACGGCTTTTGGAGGATGGGGGGAGCAGTTGGGAGATTGAGAATTGGCTCAAAAGATAAAGAAGGGATGGTTAAAGGTGAGAAGCCATATTATAAATGAGTCCTGGAGGGACACCCAGCTTAGAATCATTCACAGAGCTATTTTCGGGTTTGATATCCCTCCTCACCCTAATAAACCAGACCGTATTACCCACTGCCCTAAATGCAAACAGGGCGTAACAGACTTATATCATGGGCTGTGGCTGTGTCCAGGGGAGCACCCAGGAATTTTTTCTAGGGGGGGTCCGAAAAGGAAAAAGGGTGTGGCGTCTTGTGGGTGGGGCTATTTTTCTCCACGCCCACATACATTAAAGACATAGTAGGAGTGCAAAGTTGTGGCGCGCGTAGCGCGCCGCGGCGAAAACAGGCCCCGCCCATTGTTATAAGCCCCTCCCATATCTAATAGACCACTCCCAACAAACACTACAGCTGAAATGATATGGTTGAGGCCCAGTTCTATACATCATATGGAGAGGGGAGGACGTGTCCTGGCTGCACTGCCTGCTTCACATTATACAATATACAACAGCAGGCTACACACAGCCAGGAAGATCCTCCACTCTCCTCCCTCCCCAGATCCTGCTCCAGGCCTTAACCTTCCCCCCCCACCATCTGCCACCTGCCTGTGCCCTGCTGACCCCCTTTGGTCATCCTCACCCAGCTCTGAATCCTCCTTCTGTAAATGGCAGAGGGAGGAGCCGGAGCATCTCCTCTCCTACACAGCGCCCCATACCTCTTACATCCAGTGATGTCACCTTTGTTGTAGACGTTCTCTTTCCTCATCTTCTCCATTCGGACCAGACCGCCATGAAGATTTTTCAGCCATCTCTCGTCTCTGCAGAAATACAAACAGACATTAGTTTCCCACATTTCCATTATCTTTACATCTTCTGAAAACCTCATCCTGCCACCCCCAATACTGTGCCCGCTGTGCTCCCCCAATACTATACTGCAGAAACTGTCCCCTGAAAAATACTACTACCACACAGATAGTGCCCCCTACAACAGTTATTGGCACACAGTGCTCTAAAAAATAACTGCACCTACACTAATGATATTATGCCAGGGTGCCCCCCAAAAGTAACAGTGCTCCCCAAAATCCCACCAATAGAAATAATTATCTGCCAGACCACACTTAGTAGTAATAATGTCCCCATAGTGCCCATACTAGACATCATGTTCCCCATAGCCCCCCAGTAGTAGTAAAGCTCACAATAATACCACAGCTTAGTGCCCACAGTTGAGCTAATATCCCAATAATGTATACCAGTATAAAATACCCCTATATAGAGCCCCAGTAAATGCCCTCATAGTGCTCCTCTCCCCATAGTGTTCCCCATAATATGCCAGTAAAAAATGCCCCTTCTTACTGCCCCATCACATGCCCCTATAGTGCTCCTCTCCCCCATAATGTGCCAGTAAAAATTGCCCACTTAGTGCCAGATGCCATAGTGCCCCCTATAAAGTACCAGTATAAAATGCCCCTTTAGAGCCACCAGATGACCCCATAGTGTCTGCAAATGATGCCCCTATAGTGCTGCTCTCCCCTATAGTACCTTCCATAATGTGCCAGAAAAAAATTACCCCTTAGTGCCAGATGCCATAGTGCCCCCCCATAATGTGGCAGTAAAAAAGTGACTCTTTAGAGCCACCAGATGCCCCTAAATGAGGCCCCTATAGTGCCACCACATGCCCCATAGTGCCAATCTCCTCTATCGTGCCCCCTATAATGTGCCAGTAAACAAAATGCCCCTTTAGAGCCACCAGATGCCCCCATAGTGCCCCCAAATTATGCCAATATAGTGCCAAATGCCAGTAAGGAAATGGCACAGTACAGGGCAGGGAGGCACGGTACAGGACAGGGGGGCACGGTACAGGGCAGGAGGCAAGGTACAGGGCAGGAGGCAAGGTACAGGGCAGAAGGCATGGTACAGGGCAGGAGGCATGGTACAGGGCAGGGCAGCACGGTACAGGCAGGCGGTACGGTACAGGGCAGGGCGGTACGGTACAGGGCAGGGAGGCACGGTACAGGGCAGGGAGGCACGGTACAGGGCAGGGAGGCACGGTACAGGGCAGGGAGGCACGGTACAGGGCAGGAGGCATGGTACTGGGAAGAAAGCATGGTACAGGGCAGGAGGCACGGTACAGGGCAGGAGGCAAGGTACTGGGCAGGAGGCAAGGTACTGGGCAGAAAGCATGGTACAGGGCAGGGCGGCACGGTACAGTGCAAGGTTGTCACGATACCAGAATTTTGAGTTCGATATCGATACGATACCTTGCCAAAATAAAGAAGAACCTGAGGTCTGATGGGGGCACGAGACGCCGACCTGAGGTCTGATGGGGGCACGAGACGCCGATCCCTGTACGGTGACATCACAGTGTTTATTATCTCTGTACTGTGACATCACTGTGTTTGTTATCCCTGTACTGTGACATCACTGTGTTTATTATCCCTGTACTGTGACATCACTGTGTTTATTATCTCTGTACTGTGACATCACTGTGTTTATTATCCCTGTACTGTGACATCACTGTGTTTATTATCCCTGTACTGTGACATCACTGTGTTTATTATCTCTGTACGGTGACATCTCTGTGTTTATTATCCCTGTACAGTGACATCGCTGTGTTTATTATCCCTGTACTGTGACATCACTGTGTTTATTATCCCTGTACTGTGACATCACTGTGTGTATTATCTCTGTACAGTGACATCACTGTGTTTATTATCCCTGTACAGTGACATCGCTGTGTTTATTATCTCTGTACGGTGACATCACTGTGTTTATTATCTCTGTACTGTGACATCACTGTGTTTATTATCCCTGTACTGTGACATCATTGTGTTTATTATCCCTGTACAGTGACATCATTGTGTGTATTATTGTCACGCCTGGGCGCAGTGCGCCGCTACACTGGTCCCGTCAGCGGGACTGTTCCCCGCGGCCGCTGCTGTCTCTTTCTCCACAAGCTTCTAATGCGGTGATTCCAGCAAATAGTACAAAATCTGCGGAAACTGTACTCTCGCCCCATCTAGGGGCTGGCAGCAGGTACTGCAGCTCTTACACCTTCTGTGAAACCGTCATCAGTCCTGCACCTGATCCCTATCAGAGGCCTATTTAAAGCAGCTCTGTGCGCATGTCTGATGCCAGAGTATCAGGTCTTCCAGCGTACTCTAGCTCTGTGCTCGTGTCTGTTCCTGTGATCCTGATCGACCCTTGTCTCTGCTAACCTGCTGACTATCCAGTCTATCCAGCTTTACCACTGCTTGTACACGGCTAAGCGACCTGCTAGTTCCCGGCCGCACAAATCCAACCCGCTTTGCGGCGGGCTCTGGTGAAAACCCGGGGGCTAGTTAGACTCCGCACGCCAGTACTTGTTAGTACTTGAAAGCTGGCCAAACGGAACTACATCCGGCCAGCAAGGTTAGTGACAGCATACTCTGGCCCACCAAACATGAAAGCCACCAGTGCGCCTTCTACCGCTGACCTGCTACGGCAAGTTGTGGAGCGTGTCGACCAGCAGGAGGCGAATCTGCAACAGGTTCTCCAGTGTTTGCAATCTCTTTCCACACGTTTGGATTCATTGCAGCCGCCGCCGGTGGTTGTTACCCCGTCATCTCCTTCGTCTGTGATGGCTACACCGCATCTCCTCCGGGTTCCGCTACCCTCCAAATACGATGGAGACCCTAAGAACTGTCGCGGGTTCCTGAATCAGTGCTCAATCCATTTTGAGCTTCTTCCTGGAAATTTTTCTTCTGAAAAAGCAAAAGTGGCCTTCATCATCTCCCTTCTGACTGGACAAGCCTTAGCCTGGGCCTCGCCACTCTGGGAACAGGACGCTCCTATCCTCTATAACTGTCCTGCATTTCTGGAGAGCTTCCGGAAAATCTTTGACGAACCTGGTAGGGTTTCATCTGCAGCCGCATCTCTACTACGCCTTCGCCAGGATTCCCTATCCGTGGCTCAGTACGTAGTCCTATTCCGAACCTTGGCGTCTGAGCTAAAGTGGAACGAAGAATCCCTGGTGGCCGTATTCTGGGATGGGCTATCCGACCCTATTAAAAATGAACTATGCTCTCGGGAATTGCCCCCAAATCTGGATGACCTAATATCCCTATGTAATAAGGTGGATATTCGGTTTAGAGAACGTGCAGCGGAGGAACGAAGGTCCACACGGTTTAATGCCAAACCTTTCCCCAAGTTTCAGGTTCCGTCAGTCCCAGTGGAGGAACCTATGCAACTTGGGCGTGCTGGGCTATCTCGGGAGGAAAGAGAAAACCGTATGAAGAATCGTTTGTGTCTCTACTGCGCTGAACTCGGTCATCAAGTACGGACTTGTCCCCAATAAGCCGGAAAGACGTCAGAACCTGGGCAAGTCAGGGTTGGCTGTCCTAGGTTCCATGTATTTTTCTCCTGCTAAGGAGAAAGAAATTCCTCTGTTTTCCGTCACTGTGTCCCTTCTTACTCCCAAAGGGATACGGTCGATACCTGCTCTCCTGGATTCCGGAGCAGCTGGGAACTTCATTTCCTCTTCCCTAGCATCCAAATGGGGAATTCCACGGGTTCCACTCTCCTCTCCTGTGACCTTAGTGGGCATCGATGGTAATCGGGTGCCAACCGGGCCCATTCTGTCCCGCACCCAGAACATTGTCATGCAAGTGGGGTCTTCTCATCAAGAAGAAATTGAACTTTTAGTGGTTCCCAAGGCCATGCATCCACTTGTTCTGGGTTTTCCATGGCTTCAGAAGCACTCCCCCATCTCAATTGGAAAACCGGGGAACTAATGTCGTGGGGTCATGACTGTCAATTGTCCTGCTTACAGAAGGCATCGTCTCTCGGGAGCATCCCTCTCTGTTGTTCCAGTATTGAAGGAGTTGTTCCCCGACTGGGTTCCGCTGATTCTGATGTCTTCAGCAAGTCACAAGCGGAGGAACTCCCTCCTCCTCGCTCCAGGGACTGTGCTATTGATTTATTGCCCAATAAAGCTTCTCCTCAGGGCTGTACTTACCGTCCGGGCACCAAGAACGAGAAAGCAAGTGCTCTTTCCAGGTCTTTGGATACCATGGACAAAGAACCAGGTAGTGATCCTGAACCCATGATCGACTTCCGTTTACCCCATCGTCCTACTCTTCCAGTCTCTGTGATCTCTGCAGCTAATCCTGTGAAGTTTTCTGTCATCGGGTCCGAGGTACGGACTAGTCCATTGGGAACTTCTGCTCGGTACAAGGTACTAGCAGATAAAAAGTCGGCTCATGGAGATGAAGTCTGGCCTTCTTCTCGCTCCTGCCGTCGCCGGATTCTCAGGATGAAGTTGGCCCCTCAGTCTATGAAGAGTTTCTGCAGACAGTTTCCACAAGTGCTCAGCTTTGGGTGTCCGGTGTCCACCCTAAATGGGGGGGGTACTGTCACGCCTGGGCGCAGTGCGCCGCTACACTGGTCCCGTCAGCGGGACTGTTCCCCGCGGCCGCTGCTGTCTCTTTCTCCACAAGCTTCTAATGCGGTGATTCCAGCAAATAGTACAAAATCTGCGGAAACTGTACTCTCGCCCCATCTAGGGGCTGGCAGCAGGTACTGCAGCTCTTACACCTTCTGTGAAACCGTCATCAGTCCTGCACCTGATCCCTATCAGAGGCCTATTTAAAGCAGCTCTGTGCGCATGTCTGATGCCAGAGTATCAGGTCTTCCAGCGTACTCTAGCTCTGTGCTCGTGTCTGTTCCTGTGATCCTGATCGACCCTTGTCTCTGCTAACCTGCTGACTATCCAGTCTATCCAGCTTTACCACTGCTTGTACACGGCTAAGCGACCTGCTAGTTCCCGGCCGCACAAATCCAACCCGCTTTGCGGCGGGCTCTGGTGAAAACCCGGGGGCTAGTTAGACTCCGCACGCCAGTACTTGTTAGTACTTGAAAGCTGGCCAAACGGAACTACATCCGGCCAGCAAGGTTAGTGACAATTATCCCACTGCAGGAAGAGGTAAGTGGTCTGTGTTTGTGTGTTTGTTTTCTATTTTTCAGGGTCGTGAATGCAGAGGACTACGTCGGATTCGGTGGACTACGTCGGACCAGCTTTTTTTTTTTTTTTAATAAAATGGTCAAACAGGGGTCTGGGGGAGTGTTTATTTCAATAAAATGTTTTATACTGGTGTGTGTGTGTGTGTATTTTTTTTTTACAATACTACAGTTTTAGTAATTACGGCTATCTACTGACGGCCCTGATTACTAATACTGGGCTTAGTGCTTGCCGGTATGGCAGGCCAGCACTAACCCCAACATCTATTACCTCGGCACCCACCACCACCAGGGGTGCCGGGAAAAGCCGGGTACCCGCAGGACCGGACCTTCAAAATTGAGGGTCTGGCTCTGGGGCGGCTGCAGGCTGGTACCATTAGGCTGGGAAGGGTCAATAACCGTGTCCCTTCCCACCCTGGTAGTGCCAGGCTGCTGCTGCTGGTTGTATCTGGCTGGCGAAGGAAAAAAGGGGGGGATCCCACGCCATTTTTTTTTAAATAATGAAATTTTTGAAAAAAAAATGGCGTGGGGTCCCCCCCTTTTTTCCTTCACCAGCCAGATACAACCAGCAGCTGCAGCCTGGCACTACCAGGGTGGGAAGGGACACGGTTATTGGCCCTTCCCAGCCTAATGGTACCAGCCTGCAGCCGCCCCAGAGCCAGACCCTCAATTTTGAAGGTCCGGTCCTGCGGGTACCCGGCTCTTCCCGGCACCCCTGGTGGCGGTGGGTGCCAAGGTAATAGATGTTGGGTTAGTGCTGGCCTGCCATACCGGCAAGCACTAAGCCCAGTATTAGTAATCAGGGCCGTCTGTAGATAGCCGCAATTACTAAAACTGTAGTATTGTAAAAAAAAAAAAATACACACACACAAGTATAAAACATTTTATTGAAATAAACACTCCCCCAGACCCCTGTTTGACCATTTTATGAAAAAAAAAAAAAAAAAAAAAAGCTGGTCCGACGTAGTCCTCTGCATTCACGACCCTGAAAAATAGAAAACAAACACACAAACACAGACCACTTACCTCTTCCTGCAGTGGGATAATACACACAGCGATGTCACTGTACAGGGATAATAAACACAGCGATGTCACCGTATAGGGATAATAAACAGTGATGTCACAGTACAGGGATAATAAACACAGTGATGTCACAGTACAGAGATAATAAACACAGCGATGTCACCGTACAGGGATAATAAACAGTGATGTCACAGTACAGAGATAATAAACACAGTGATGTCACAGTACAGGGATAATAAAACACAGAAATGTCACCGTACAGGGATAATAAACAGTGATGTCACAGTACAGGGATAATAAACACAGTGATGTCACAGCACAGGGATAATAAACACAGTTATGTCCTCGTACAGGGCTAATAAACACAGTGATGTCACAGTACAGGGATAATAAATCTCAGATCAACACATTGTGCCCCCATCAGACCTCAGATCAGCGTCTTGCGCCCCCATCAGACCTCAGATCAACACAATGTGCCCCCATCAGACCTCAGATCAACACAATGTGCCCCCATCAGAGCTCAGGTCAGCGTCTTGTGCCCCCATCAGACCTCAGATCAGCGTCTTGTGTCCCCATCAGACCTCAGATCAGCGTCTTGTGTCCCCATCAGACCACAGATCAGCGTCTTGTGCCCCCATCAGACCTCAGATCAACACAATGTGCCCCCATCAAAGCTCAGGTCAGCGTCTGGTGCCCCCATCAGAGCTCAGGTCAGCGTCTTGTGCCCCCATCAGAGCTCAGGTCAGCGTCTTGTGCCCCCATCAGACCTCAGGTCAGCGTCTTGTGCCCCCATCAGACCTCAGGTCAGCGTCTTGTGCCCCCATCAGACCTCAGGTCAGCGTCTTGTGCCCCCATCAGACCTCAGGTCAGCGTCTTGTGCCCCCATCAGACCAGCGTCTTGTGCCCCCATCAGACCTCAGATTAACACAATGTGCCTCCATGTGCCCCCATCAGACCTCAGGTCAGCGTCTTGTGCCCCCATCAGACCTCAGGTCAGCATCTTGTGCCCCCATCAGACCAGCGTCTTGTGCCCCCATCAGACCTCAGATTAACACAATGTGCCTCCATGTGCCCCCATCAGACCTCAGGTCAGCGTCTTGTGGCCCCCCCTCAGATCAACACAATGTGCCCCCATCAGATCTCAGGTCAGCGTCTTGTGCCCCCCTCAGACCTCAGATCAGCCCACCCAGCCACTTTAAAAAATCATACTTACCTGTTCTGGCTGCCGCTGTCCTCAGGTTCACCGCTCCACTCTCTTGCCTGCCGGCGCTCACTATGACCTGACGCTGCGTCAGGTCATAGCGTCAGGTCATAGTGCGCGCCAGGGAAGAAGGTGGAGCGCGGAACCAGTGAGGACAGCGGCGGCCAGAACAGGTAAGTATGATTTTTTTTTTAAGTGGCTGGGACCTGGGTGGGCTGATCTGAGGGGGGCGCGGGGCCCCTGGCAGCGCGGCAGATATTAGAACATGGCAACCGCATCAAAGTGATGCGTACGCCATGTTCTAAGTATCGGACGGCAAGAAAACTCGGTATCGAGCTTCGGTACCACACTAGGTACCGAAACCGTACCGAGTTTTCGATATATCGTGCAGGGCACGGTACAGGAGGCATGGTAAAAGACAAGGGCACAGTACAGGGCAGGGCGACACGGTATAGGGCGGGGGGGCACAATACAGGGCCGGGGCGACACGGTACAGAGCAGCACGGTACAGGGCAGGGGGGGCACAATACAGGGCAGGGGGGGCACAATACAGGGCAGGGAGGCACGGTACAGGGCAGGGAGGCACGGTACAGGGCAGGGAGGCACAATACAGGGCAGGGAGGCACAATACAGGGCAGGGAGGCACAATACAGGGCAGGGGGGCACAATACAGGGCGGGGGGGCACAATACAGGGCAGGGAGGCACGGTACAGGGCAGGGGGCACGGTACAGGGCAGGGAGGCACAATACAGGGCAGGGAGGCACAATACAGGGCAGGGAGGCACAATACAGGGCAGGGGGCACAATACAGGGCGGGGGGCACAAATACAGGGCAGGGAGGCACGGTACAGGGCAGGGGGCACGGTACAGGGCAGGGGGCACAATACAGGGCAGGGAGGCACAAATACAGGGCAGGGAGGCACAATACAGGGCAGGGGGCACAATACAAGGCAGGGGGGCACAATACAGGGCAGGGGGGCACAATACAGGGCAGGGGGGGGCACAATACAGGGCAGGGGCACGGTACAGGGCAGGGGGCACGGTACAGGGCAGGGCAGGCACAATACAGGGCAGGGAGGCACATACAGGGCAGGGCACAATACAGGGCAGGGGGGCACAATACAGGGCGGGGGGGCACAATACAGGGCAGGGCACGGTACAGGGCAGGGGGGCACAATACAGGCAGGGGGGGCACAATACAGGGCAGGGGGGCACAATACAGGGCAGGGGGGGCACAATACAGGGCAGGGGGGCACAATACAGGGCAGGGGGGGCACAATACAGGGCAGGGGGGGCACAATACAGGGCGGGGGGCACAATACAGGGCGGGGGGGGGCACAATACAGGGCAGGGGGCACAATACTCACCATTTTCTCTTACTGCAGCAGGAGGTCGGCTGGCCGGATGGCTGTTCCGGCGGGAGCGAGGTCCGGCTGGATGGCTGTTCTGCCCGGTGGAAGGACTGGCCGGGCAGCCAGTCACATGGGGCTCTGGAGTGGGGGCTTGAAATGATTGGTGGAGAAGCAGCTTCCGCCCTCTGCTTCTCCACCAATCAGATACGACATTACAGCAGCGCAGAGGAGAGGTAGGAGAAAAACCTCTCTCCCCTCTCCTCTTTAGCGCTGCTGCCGCCCGCAAAACCAACCAGGGCCGCGCCGCCTGTGGCGATTGCGGTGCGGCCCTGAGGTATTAAAAAAAAAAAAAAAAAAATTTTCTTTATGGTTCTAGGGGGGGTCCAGACCCGCTGGACCCCCCCTGTAGGTGCGCCCCTGGCTGTGTCCACATAGTAGAAGGTTGTGGGAAGGGATTGAGGATATGGCCAGGGTGATATGGGGCAGGAATGTTAAGATGACGCCTCAGTTTTGTCTCTTTCACCATGATGATGATGATGAAAATGTAGTTGTGCCCCGTCTGCTCCACTCGATTCTCATGGTCACTAAAAAATGTATCTTACAAAGATGGCTGCAGCCAGATATTCCAACTGTTTACTCTGTCATTGAACAGCTGAAAAATCTCCTTTACCTGGAACGTAGGGACATCATGAGTTCCAAGGAGAGGCACGCTAAGAAATTCTTCCAGAAATGGACATGCTTTATTGTACGGTACATGTCTGATGCTGAAATACAATTCCTTGTACAACCTTTTTCATTGACAGGATGGTATCTAGCGGAGCAGATGAAAGGACGTTTAGGCAGATTGCTATTATTGAAGGATAATGTCACCTACTAGCTCATGTCTCTTTTCTCCCTTTGTCTTCCCCCCTCAGCTATTCCTCCCCTCACCTCTCCTCTTCTCGCTCAGGGTCCCCTGTTCTAAGAAAGATGTATATATGGTCTCAATAATGTGAAGCTGTAGTCTCTACGGTTCTGCTGCTGTACTGTTACAAACTGTGTTTTGTGTTGAAGGTCTGCGCACCTCTTTGTACTTTCTCTGCTAGGGGCGGATGGGCCCTCTTGTTATGTTGTTAAAATTGTGTGAAAATGAATAAAATAAAATTTAATAAAAAAAAAACAGCAGTGCAGAGATATGACCACTTGGATATTTTACAGTCTATGCACGATCGAGAAATGGTTATACACAGGGGTGTAGCTATAGGGGGTGCAGAGGTAGCAGTCGCTACCGGGCCCAGGAGCCTGAGGGGGCCCAAAGACCCTTGTGCCGCATAAGAAGACATACAATACTGAGGGAAGGGGAGCCCAAGCTGAACTCTGGTTATACATTAAAAATATGTTTAACATTACAACTAGATTTAGATATTAATTCATTTTCGGCAAGCATTATGTTCTGAATTACAAGGGTCAAATTGTGATGACTAGATGATTGGGTCAGAGCATCTCCATAATTGCAGGCCTTGAGTTATGTTTCCAGTATAAAATGGTTACTAATTATTAAAACTAGTGATCCAAGGAAGGAAAATAAGTGAAGTAGTCAAATTCACCAATTTTTTTCTTTTTTTTTAATGAGTCAAATATGCTCTAATTGTGACAAAGAGAGAGAGTTGGGGTGAAGGAGAGAGACTGACTAATATGCTTCTCGAAGTATCAGAGAAATATCTATGCGTTTTCTGGTGGGTCCTCTCACATTACGGAGAGTACCTTGTATGACTTCTGGAAAAATATATGCAAATTAGAATTAGTTTTTTTCTGCTGGAAAGGTAATTTGCATATCTTTTGGGTTTTTCAAATTACCTTTCCTGACAAAAAGGAAAAGAAAGCCTCTCATGTGTTGCCTAGCCTATAATACACCTCAGCCCCCCACAACCTATTAGGTAAAAAAGGCAACTCTGTCTTCTTTACTTTGATAAAGGGCTTTTGGAAGGAAGGCTGAACTCTCTGGCTGGGCAATAGCAATGACATTAAAATGCAATGCACTGTAGTAATAGTGCATTGTATTTTAGAAGCGATCGAAAGATTGCCTGTTATAGTCCCCTTATGGGACTATTAAATGGCTAAAAATTTAAAAAGAATTTTGAAGTTATTAAATAAAAAATACCAATAAAAAATACACCTTTTTTCCATTGAAAAATGCTTTTCAGTGGAATAAATTGTAAAAATAAATTCTGCTCCACAAATTTGGTATTGCTGCATCCATACCCACCCACACTACACAAATATCATGTAAATTATCCTGTACAGTAAACGCTGTAAAAAAAAAAAAAATTCAAATGGCAGAATTGCTTCTTTTTTCTAAGGCTACTTTCACACTTGCGTTTTGGAATTCCGGTATTGAGTTCCGTCATAGGGGCTCAATATTGGAATAAAACGCTTCAGTTTTGTCCCCATTCATTGTCAATGGGGACAAAACTGAACTGAAGACAACGGAATGCTCCTGAAAGCATTCCGTTCCGTCTTTAGACCGGAGAACAAACCGCAGCATGCTGCAGTTTGCTCTCCGGTCCAGGCATCCGCACCAAGACGGATCCAGAATGACCCCCAATGGAAGTCAATGGGGACGGATCTGTTTGGCGTGACACACTCAGTAAATGGATCCGTCCTCCATTGACTTTCAATGGAGTCCATGACGGATCCGTCCACAGCACACCACACATGACAGACACATACACACAGACATACACACAGACATACACACAGACATACTTACATGCTCTCAGCAGCAGCTCCGCACATCACAGGAGGAGGAGGACTGTGCACACATAGGAAGATTCTCCCTCCAGTAGAGGGCGCTGTGGGGAATGTTCCTATGTGCGTGCTGTCCTCCTCCTGTGCTGTGCGGAGCTGCTGGGAGCATGTAAGTATGTCTGTGTATGTGTATGTCTGTGTGTATGTCTATGTGTGTATGTGTATGTGAAACGTGTGGGGCCGGAGCGCTGCTCCAGCTCCTCACGTGTACCTGTGGCAGCACGGATCCGGCGGCACCCTTCACCCGCTGGATCCGTGCTGCCGCTAATGTGAAAGTGGCCTAAGTCAAAAAAAGTCATAAAAAGCAATAAAGTTTTATTTGCCCCAAAATGATACCAATGAAAACTACAACTTGTCCCACCAAAATCAAGCTGTCACACAGATCTGTAGAAAGAAAAATAAAAAAGGTATGGGTCTTGGGATGCGGCAAAAGTAGTAAAATGTAATAAAAACGAAATATATTTGGTATCGCAGAGAATATAGTTATCATGTTTTTGTACCGAAAAATGAACGCAGCAAGATTTATAACGTATGTTTATTTATAACGTCTATAACGTTTATAAAGCCTGAGTGGCAGTATTGCTGTTTTTCCCATCCCCCCCTTCCCCCCCAGAAACAGTAAATAAAAGTTACAAAGTTATGTGTAACCCAAAATGGCACCATTAAAACCTACAACTTGTTCTGCAAAAAACAAGCCCTCATACAGCTACACAGACGGAAAGATAAAAAAAATTATACCTCTTGGAAAGCGACATTGAAAAAATGAAGAAAAAAAAAAAGCTTGGTCAGTAAGGCCCAAAACAGCTGGTCATTAAGGGGTTAAAGGGGTTGTGCAGTGTCAAAATATTGCTGACTTATCTTCAGGATAGGCCATCAATATCAGAACTCCCAGCACTCCCACCCGTCAGCTGTTTGAAAAGGCTGTGGCGCTAGTGTGAGTGCTGTCCTCTTCAGTGTTTACCTGCAAGCTGTCTACATTGTAGCAGTGGTCACTTGAATGGGACTGTAATTACCCTGCACTGCCTCTACGATTTAGAGGATGTGCAGGCAAACATTAAAGAGGATGCAGTGCCCACACATGCCCCCCTGCCTCTATAAACAGTCGAGTGGCAGTGGTGCTGAGGATAGGTCATCAATATCATGACATTGCACAACCCCTTTACTATAGGTTTCCACCTAATTTATAAATACA
This sequence comes from Rhinella marina, assembly GCA_900303285.1. Lineage (NCBI taxonomy): Eukaryota > Metazoa > Chordata > Amphibia > Anura > Bufonidae > Rhinella > Rhinella marina. The sequence continues at coordinate 107,783 of ONZH01013301.1, forward strand.
CCAAATGTTCAGCCTTTTATACAGTCTGTAAATTTAAAATATTTAGGTACTTTGTTACATATTAAATACATAATTTAGGTTAGTGTGTCATCTGTTTGCATTGAAGGTAAAGCTGCAGAAGTGGAGCATTGATGCCTTGGAGGAATTGTATGAATGACGTATAAAGTCGCTGCATATGGATTTTTTTTGCCATGTTGACATTTGTTGCCAAAATCCTCCCATTCTGTGGGAGGAGTTTAACAAGTCTTGCACAACAGGATTCTGTCTTCCAAAAGTCACAAAATATGGCTCCATATGTGGCGGGTGCCGGCTATATAATACAGCAGGCATAGGGTCGCAATGACGGGGAACAGAGATCACGCCGAACCCCGTTATTTAACCCCTCAGATGCTGTGATCAACACTAATTGCGACATCTGTGAGGTAAGACAGAGGGATGCGATCTGCAATTGTGGGGCTCCGTTCTGTAACCATGACAGCCTGGATGCTTCTGAAGCTTTCCAGGCCTGTCACAGTAAGATCCCTGCTAAGCTGTGCATGAGGCACAGCTTAGATCTCGATTAGCGTGAATGAGACAAGGGATCAAAAGATCCAAGGTTCTAGCCGCCTAAAAAGGTTAAATGTTAAAAAAATGTAAACGATTAAAAAAATGAAAAAGTTTAAATCACCCCGTTTCAAATTTTACATAAATTTACCACAAAAATGGTAGCATTAACAACTACAGTTTGTCCCACAAAAAACCTCATACAGCTCTGTGGTCGGAAATCCATCCATTTAAACCATTTCCATCTGAGATTTTTTTTGTTTCTGTCTGAAAAAATGGATCTCTGATGGAAATGGTTCAAATGGATGCCAAATGTGCATAAGTGATTCACAGAATTCATGTTTTTTTTAACCCTGTTCTTATGGTTCAGAAGAATGGAAAAATAGCGGTAAGATGAACTCACCCTTACTTGTTTGTTTATTTAAATGTATCCCTTCCTGACTGATTTTTTGTTTTTGCATTTGTGTTTTTTACTCTCTGCCTTCCCTGAGCCATAACTTTTTAATATTTTTGTTAACATAGCCGTATGAGGGCTTGTTTTTTTGCAGAATAAGTTGTACATTCTGATGGTAGCATTTAATATAGCATGTGATGTTGTGGAAAGATGGGAAAAAAAATTGTATGGCGCATGTTAGGAAGGGGTTATTTAACTCTATGGGAAAGGTATATTTCAAGGATATGGATAAGGCACATTTCAAGGAAAATCAAGAAAAGCTCAGTTATACAGTACCCAAAAGACCTAAACTCCCATTTGTTTCACTTATTTCTATTTTTCCTTTTATTGTTCATATCTGCATTGTGCTTTCTGATGAACATTAGTGCACAACTGATCCCACTAAATTATAATGTGGTCCGTCCATTCCTCCAAGTGGAGGTGTAAGTGGTAGAGTCTACAGAGCTGTATGAATCATGTCCACAACACCATTATTTCTGCAGCTCTCCTCTTGGTATACTAGCCATTAACTTGAGGGACAGATCACAGCACTAGGCCGAGTACTGCGGACTCATGATCAAGATTTAAGTCCTGGAAAACACTTTTAATAGCTGCATCCACTAAGCCTATGTGTCCATATAAAAAACGGGGTATATTATTGAACAGACTATCCAGTTTATTATTATAGACATGTAGAATGGCTGAGATAACTTCTAGCCAGAGAAACAGCTCAGTATCCTTTTCATGGACCCACCTTCTTGACATCCACATCAATGGATGTATCACAGCAATGTGATACTGCTGCTGGCCGCAAGGTGAGTATGTGTTTCTGGCTCACATAGCTAAGAGGGCCAAGTCCAAGGTAGGACCCAGTCAGCATAATACTGACAGGGCTCCAGGACAGGCTAGATAGTATCTACTACTACTACTGGTAATTCTACTATTAAAAAAAGGGGTGTTGGAGCAGGTTTAGTGATTTGTGGTAAAGTGGGTGGGTGTTGGTTGTTGGGGTGCTGCCAGGTAATATTTGCATGTACCTATAATGCATGCAGAGGCAGGCTTGGCATTTTTTCGGCCTCAAGCAAGGTTATGTGTGGGTGCCATAATCAGGACAGCCAGCCAGGAATTGTTTTTCCCAGCAGCAGTTCCCTGTCTGTCCACAACTGTATCTTCATCATCAGGATGCAGATACAGTTGAAAGCTGTAGCCTGGGCTGATTCTAGCTTTTCTGCTGCCTGAAGTGAAAACTGGAATGGCACCCCTACCCCCGTGAAAAATTGTCAATTGAACCACTACCGCCTTAGCCCTACTGCTAAAGGCAGATTTAAATTGGACATTAAATAAAGCCCTACATACCTCTCACATACAGTGACAGTCTCGTTCATTACCTTCTCCATTCGGACTAGACCATCATGATGTCTCTGCAGAGTTTGGCAAACAGACATCTTAGATTTCTCACTTTCCATCATTCCCCCTCCTGGTGACAGTATCAATCTGCTGCTACCCCCAAGACGGTGCCCATTATTCTCTCAAATGCCCTGAAATACAATACTTAAAATACCAGTACTATACAGATAGCCTCCAAAGTCCTCCCAAAAGTCTGACCAATAGTAATAATTATCTGCCCTCATTAATAATAGTGCCCCCAATAGTGATAATGCTCTCCAAGACCACAATGTCCTCCATATTTTGCCCAATAATAATACCTCCACAGTACCCCAGTATTAATAATGCAGTTGTTATGCCCCCAGTATTTATAATACCATAGTAGTGCCCTTCAAATGTTCAATGCCCCCCAATATATGTAATGCTCCCAGTAAGCCACCAGTATTTAATGCCTCCACAATTATAATTTCTCTGCTGTAGTGCCAACAGTATGTTTAATGTCCCCCAGCAGTGCACCCTGTATTTATAATTTCCCCTCTCTGTACTGCAACCAATAGTGCCCGTATTATTAAAATGTTTCCCAGAAGTACCCACTTTATTCATAATGCTTTCCCCCCTGTACTGCCCCTGTATTATGTTCTCCAGCAGTGCCCCATATATTACTATAATGTCATCTAGCAGTGTTCCTTGTATTACTGTAATGGCCTCCAGCAGTGCCCCCTGTATTACTATATGGCCCCCAGTAGTTCCCCCTGTATTATTGCAATGTCTCCCAGCATGCACACACGATAATGCAATGTTTTGAGGAAATTGTGCTTGTGTTCCATAGCAGTGCTGCTGCCCATCAAACTGTCCCAAATTTAAGGTTGACACTCTGCTGCCGAGCTGACGTTAAAAAAAAAAATTTAAGGGTGACATGCTGCTGCCCATCAAACTGTCCCAAATTTAAGGTTGACACGCTGCTGCCCATCAAACTGTCCCAAATTTAAGGGTGACACACCGCTGCTTATCAAACTGTCCCAAATTTAAGGTTGACACGCTGCTGCCCATCAAACCGTACCAAATTTAAGGTTGACATGCTGCTGCTGAGCTGACGGTAATAAAAATTTAAGGGTGACACGCTGCTGTCCATCAAACTGTCCCAAATTTAAGGTTGACACACTGCTGCCCATCAAACTGTCCCAAATTTAAGGATGACATGCTGCTGCCGAGCAGACCGTAAAAAAAATTTAAGGGTGACATGCCGAATGTCATGCTGAACGTCTGAAACATTATAAGTGACATGTAGCAGAGCTGAGCCTGTTAAAAATTATTTTTGACATGCCGCTTAGCTGAACGTCTGAAACATTATAAGTGACATGTAGCAGAGCTGAGCGTGTTAAAAATTATTTTTGACATGCCGCTTAGCTGAATGTCTGAAACATTATAAGTGACATGTAGCAGAGCTGAGCGTGTAAAACATTATGGTTGAGTGCCTGTTGGTGAGCTGACAGGCAAAAAAATTATGGTACAGGCCCAGGTGGTGAGCTGACCGGCTAAAAAATTCTAGTGTAGGCCCAGTTGGTGAGCTGCCCGGCTAAAAATTATGGTGCAGGCCCAGCTGGTGAGCTGACTAGCTAAAAAATTAGGGTGCAGGCCCAGCTGGTGAGCTGACCGGCTAAAAAATTAGGGTTCAGGCCCAGCTGGTAAGCTGACCGGCTAAAAAATTAGGGTGTAGGCCCAGCTGGTGGACTTCGAGGGCAGCCTAATAAGCAGTTTCATATGATGGAGGAAGAGGACGAGAAGAAGAAGGGGTACATGATAATACAGTGTATTCAATACACCCTAAAAGCCAGATTTAAGGTTCCTTAATGTTAAGCCGCTTTCCTCTGGTGGAGTAGAGAAGTCAGGGGCAATCCAGGCCTTGTTCATTTTGATAAGCTTCAACCTGTCAGCATTGTCAGTTTACAGGCGGATGCGCTTATCATTATGCCCCCAGCGGCACTAAATACCCGCTCAGTCAAAATGCTGGCTGCAGGGCAGGCCAGCACCTCCAATGCATATAGCGCCAGTTCGTGCCATGGAGGAAGGAGGATCAGGGTGAGGATGCGGTTGCCCAGACTCTTGCCTACTGAGACTGGACTTTGTGGAAGAGAGGGTGGTGCTTAACCGACTGGAAGTATTATCAACTGAAATTCAACCCACTACCTGCTCGCACTGGTGTGGTGACAAGAGTTGTCTCTTGCACCACCCTGCAAACTGTGACATGAAGCTAGGAATTGTGTATGACTTTGTCTCTTGGGCTCTGCCAGCAGGCACAATTTCACCGCGCCCTGAGCCTTCGCCTCTGCGTTCACCATCAGCAGCACGCCCACTTACCCGTCCCTTTCTGCTCGCCTTGCGCATATTGTATAGTATATATGCAACTTGGTCACAACTACAGTAGTGCAGATTTTTATTAACTGTATGATCAGAAAAATGTAAACGAATGTCCAATATTCTGGATGCGCAAACGTTATAGAGCAGCCGCAAATGAGGAACTGACTAAATTAACGGTATTAAATGTTAGCCACTGAGGAAGGAGGTAGATCCTCCGAAACGCGTATGGCGGTTGAAGTATATTGATGGTTCGGACCTATATACAATATATACTTTTTTTCTGATTCGCAAAAATCTGTCTGTATATAAAGTGTGTCCTCTATATATCAGCGAAACCCCTGGAGCCGTGCAGGACGTGCCACCTACAAGAGAGTCAGCAGACTAGACCACGTGAGTGGACTACCGTGATATCTATTTGCTATCGCAGGACCACACACTCCACACAGGACACACAGGTCCAAGAAAAGATTTCCTTCGCTGCTGCAGCAGATCATCACCATTAGCTGTATCTGCTGGACTTTTGCAAAGGTTTAAGAGGGGTAAGAGCCCAGACAGTAGTAACATAGCATTCATAGCTGTGCGATTATTCATCGTTTCAACTCGCACACACGTGCATGTGGAAGCCTGGAACTATTGTGTTTAGTACCTGTGGATAAAACACACAGGAATAGGTGTAATAGGCAACATAAAAACATAAAAAACGGACCCTGCATTTTATTCCACCACCAGAAGTGCAGGCTTACCATTAGGCACAGCAATACCTGTTCTTCAGATGATTATTAACTGGACATTGATCTCTTGATTTGGTTTACAGATTCCATTAGTGGTCATTTTACCAGTCCTCACACATTGGGGTGGAATTTGTGATATTTCTACATTATTGCATCATTTTTATATTTTTAATTTTTTATCTGCATTTATATTGTACTTTATGTATGTGTTTTTGATTATATCCTAGGTATTAGTCATTTGTTTTATTAATAAATCCCCATTATCTACACATACCCAGAGTATAGAGTGCATGTCTCTACATTTTATTTATATTCATTTTCAATAGTTTGGGCTTGGGTGACCCAAGAGGCATCGCACCAATCATCTCCGTCTCCAAAGTGTGCCCTTTTTTCCTTTTTCGTGTTTTCCGGTATTAAATGTAAAAACGGATGTCAGCTACATAGACTTTTGAACGGTTGTAATACGCTGTGCACCTAGCGTTACTGACAGGGCACACTTGGGTTTTTTTTTGCCACCAAAAAAAAAACCCAGACGTATTTCACAATGGACTTTGGTCTTTTTGGAACAGAAACAATCTTTCTACCTACCCAAATCCTATCCCTATAGTTTAATTCCCTACTTGCTTAAATTAAACTGCAGACGCAAATGAGGAACTGCGGCCTAAATTAACGGTATTAAATGTAACAACGGATGTCAGCTATATAGACTGAATGGTACTAATACGCTGTGCACCTAGTGTTACTGACGGGGCACACTTGGGTTCTTTTTGCCACCAAAAAAAAATGCAGAAGGATTTAACAACGGACTTTTGTGTCTTTTGAACAATGATACTAACCCTGCCTATAGAAATTCTATCCCTACACAAGTCCCTCCTTGCGCAAATGTTATACAGCAAGACGCAAAAGTACTGCGGGCTTAACAGCAGAAATTATAGCAAAGTATGTCAGGTATATAGTATACAGAGAGTATCCTACAGCATGCAGCAGCAGCAGCACATGTGGCATTAATGGCAGGCCACCTAGTGATATTTTCACCACCTTTAAACACCCCCAAAATAATAAAATATTGGTTTGTGCCAGATATAATAGCCCTTAAAAGGGCTTTCGGGTCTTTTTTGAGCGATTTATATCCCTGCCTAGCATGCTTCTCTCCCTACAGTGTATGTCCCTCCTTGCTGCAGCAGCGCATGTGGCGTTAATGGCAGGCCACCTAGCGCTATTTTCACCACCTTTAAAGTCCTCAAAAATAATAAAATATTGGTTTGTGCCAGATATAATAGCCCTTAAAAGGGCTTTTGAGTCTTTGTTGAGCGATTTCTATCCCTGCCTAGCGTGCTTCTCTCCCTACACTGTCTCTCCCTGCTTGCAGCAGCTGTCTCTGGCTCGGTATGCGCCGGTCACATGTCACTGGGTGCTTTATAGCACCCGATGACGTGTTCCCGGCCATCCAATCAGTGTAATGCCAGTAGCCAACTTGGCTACTGGCATTACAGTGAATGCCAGTACATCCCCGCATGCTAATTGGCTAATTAGCGTGCGGGGAGGTGACTCGAGCATGGCGCTCGAGAACTGCCATGTTCGGCTGAATAGTGTATTCGGCCGAACATGTTCGCTCAACACTAGTGTTTACCTGTTCTGTGCACCTGAACTCCACCTGTTCTCTGTTCTGACCTTGAGCTGCGCGCCTTGACATTGGGCTGTTTATTGGATTGCACATACTTTGCTTACCCTGAACTATGGTTGACTATGGCAGTCACTTCAACAGAGACTACTCTAAGATGTAGTGGCCTGGTGGTTACCCGGCAGCAAAGTCCAGGTCTCTGTATAGGGGTTAAAAGGTGAATACCTGGGGAGTCATTTAGATAACACCCTTAGGAGTAGCCCCAAGGTAGGGGTGGAGGACGGGGGGTTCGTTAGTTAGTCTTGGATAACCCCTTTAACTTACATCCCATTTCCATTCAAGCTAGTATGTGGTGAGTGTATTTTTATCCTTGGTTTACAAATATGAACTTGATATTAACAGCACTACAGCATTCTGTCTCCATAAACGAGGTTCTGTCTCCATAAAGGAGATAGGACACACATGCCATAGCTCTTCTCCTAGTTGCCGTATCTGATTCTCCTGTGAGACCCTTACTCCGGGAGGATTGCAGGAGTCAAAATACAGCTTTCCAAAGAGTCAGCAGAGTGACTTCAGAGATCCTTCTGTCAATGAGGGAATACAGGCCACACATCCATCAGAACAACTAGAACAACTGCCAGGCCAAACTAACTTCAAGCTGGTATCACTCAGTGGACACCTATATTCACCAGTGCCATTAAATAGCCATCCAACCAGCCACCATACCTCCTCACCTGGCGCCAGAAACTAAGTTCACTTTGTATTTAAAGGGGTTGACTGGGTTCAGAATGTAGTGCCCTGGAGCCAGGAGCACTTTGAAATTTGGACATTTGTCTGTTTACCCTATCTAAAGTTAAAACTAATTTTTTTTCACCGAGAAGGGTTAACGAACACTCTTTAATACTGTGTAACTGCATTTTATATATGTTTTGATATATATTCTGTTCATTATCACTGTACTTAAATGTCTCTGTGGAAAGGGTTAAATAAATACTGAGAGACTACTAGGGCTTAGATTGAGAAGCTGGTAATTTTCCACACCTGCTATAGGCTACTTTCACACTAGCGTTTCTTTATTCCGGTATTGAGCTCCGTCATAGGGGCTCAATACCAGAAAAAAACGCTTCAGTTTTGTCCCCATTCATGGTCAATGGGGACAAAACTGAACTGAAGACAACGGAATGCTCCCAAATCCATTAAATCCATCAATACATGATAATATACCATAAATTGCAATATATAACCACTGTTAAATCAACAGTAATAAATCAATATATTGATTCCAATATACAATCACTTTTAAATCAACACTGTAAAATCAAGCAAACATGATAATCTAATATATAAAGCTGAGTGTATGTATGTAAAGGAATCCGTACCGTCGCAGCTACAATCACGAAATTTGGCAGACAGGTACATCAGATATCGGGGAAGGGTTAAGGCCCGGTCCCAGCTCTCTAGGAAGTACCGTTCCTGAGATATTCCCAAAAAATGCATTAGCTAATAGAAGTCTGCAGGCTCTTAGTCTCCACATGCACACAGTTTTAAAACAGGTTTCCATAACAACCCAGCCATTTTTCTTCACTGCTGTAGGTCAGCTTTAAAGGGGCAGGGATCTGTGGATGACATTGTTAAAGAAATGGAGTAAGGTGACCACTCAGATCACCCTCAAAAGACTGACTTTTAAACCCCGTGCCGACTCAGGTTAGGCCACACCCCAATCCTATTAGGCATCGCCCCTCCACAGTCAGCAGAGATTTAAAAAATTAAGGTAAAATCAACCTCAGGTCAGGTGTAGAGGTTGGAAGAGGTTGGAGAGTGACTTTCTCCCTGCAGCTCACGTTCAGACAGCTGTTTAAAAGGACACCCTTGCGTCTGTCCAGGCCCTGTGCCGGACAAAGGACAGGGAGTCTCAAAGCCAGACTGTCCAGCCTAAAACTGGACCTCTGGCCACCCTACAGCGGAGTGCTGTCGGAGGTCACAGTTAAGGGGACGGTCAGTTTTAAGAGACAGAGTGCTGCAGAGGTCACTGTTAAGGAGGTGGATTTTTGTGGCAATTCTGTTAAGGAGATGGAGTACTGTGGAGGTTACTTATAAATGGGAGGTCACTGTTAAAGGGACGGGCGCTGTGGAGGTCACTGTTAAGAGGGCAGGGAACTGTGGAGGTCATTGTTAAGGGGGTAGGAACTGTAGAGATTGTCTGCTATGGAGGACAGTGTTAAGGGGCGGGGTGCTGTATAGGTCACTGTTAAGGGGGTGGGGTGTTGTGGAGGTCACATTTTAATTGAATGGAGCTCTGTGGAGGTTACTGTCATGGAGGTGGGGCACTGTCCATGATATGACATACATATACAAACCTTAGAGATGACCCAATTGCAAACATGACACTTTTCCATATGTTGCTGCGAGACTAAACCCCATGAATATCAACACTCACAATCCTGTATGGCTTCATCAGGGGTAATGGCTTGGTAGTTCAACTGCAGCAGAGTATAGATCCCTGTACAGGGGTTTAAAGGGTGAAGACCAGGGTAGGTTCTTAGACAACGCCCTTAGGAGTGGCGCAAGAAAAATCAATTCAAGTGGTACAGCGGATCCACATCTGCTTTGTAAGAGATATTTCCAACTGAAGACTAATATAGAAGCAGCTAAAGGTTAAGGCATTATTCAAATAAAGTATCAACATACAGCGTGATATTATTCGTATCTTTGTATAAGTCAGCAGTAGCATTAATGCTTTTGTAGAGCATTAGAAGAAAAACTATGAAAATCCAGAATGAAATTCAAATATACCTACATGTATGCATACCTGTATAATAACAATACAAGCATGAAACAGTCATAGATATAATAAATCACAACATTTAACTCAACACTTTATAAACTCTTTGGCAATAATTAAGCCTTTGCAGTAGTCCTCATGGGATACTGCAGAGGGGGATTTAAAAATAGTGAACAACCTCTTTAAGTTAGACACAGTATGCTAAAGACTGCAGTATCAACCAAACATGTTTAGCATTAGAACTGTACTTCAACCTTCAACCCATAATGGTTCAATATAATGCACAGTGGCATGTGAGGACAAGAAGAGGGAAAATAATTGACCTTTGAAGCTCTACCATAACTGATATATAGAACATTGTTAGTCTAGTTAAAGAATCTTTATTTAGATGGAAAGAAGTCATAAGTCATATCACAGTTTCCAGCTGTCAACATTTCTTATGTGCCTGATCTGCACCATAGATCTTAGGCCCTGAATATTGAGTGTAAAGCTATGGATATACACTATATTGTGAAAAGTGTGTAGGCATTTCTACTGACTATTGAGTTCAGGTATTTGAGCCACACCAATTGCAAACATGTTCACACAGTCAAGCACATAGTCATGCAATCTTCATAGACACTGAAGATTTTCCTATTTGTATATCCATTGTCCCACACACATCAGTCAGGCCGTTGCCCCTGGTTACGGCCACCGTGGCCATGTAGTAGTGATGGCCGGCTTATTCTTGTTAAAACCCGCTCTGAGGTAACTGCTGTATTGTGAACACACATTACATCAGCATGCGGAGACACATCTTAGGGTACTTTCACATCTGTGTTTTGGATGCTACCAGTCCAAAACACAATGGTCAGGATCCGTCCAAAACGCAGACTTTATAAACGGATCCTGCTCCATAGAGATGAATTGATCTTGGAACAGGATCCGTTTCTCTGCGTTTTGGAGGCGCAGACAAAAATGATACAACCCTAAGATGTGTCTCCTCATGCTCATGTAATGTGCGTTCACAATACAGCAGTTACCTCAGAGTGGGTTTGAAAAGGAGCAAGCCGGCCACCACTACTACATGGCCACGGTGGTCGTAACTAGGGGCAATGGCCTGACTGATGTGTGTGGGACATTGGAAATATAAATAGGGAAATCTTCTAAACGGTACATTTTATATAAATATATTCTATTAGTAATAATATTGGTATGGCTATATCTAACTATACAAATTACATTTGTGAGATGGGAATACCCCTTTAATGGCATGCAAAAATATCTTTGGCTTCACTATAGACTCTCAACAGTCAGACTCATGCCAATCAGGTGATCACTGGGATTATTTTTTGAAGAGAAAGTTTTAAAAAGATCTTTAAAGGCCATCTGTGAACACAGAACCCCTTATGAACAACTGCCTGGATGGCTCAAAAGGCATAGATTCAGAGTATGCAGTTTATCTATTCCTACTCACTTTCATAGACCCCCAATAAACCCTCAAGGGGGTATCCCAGTCGGAGCATGAAATGTTTCGATGCTCATATCAGGGTGGCCGGAGAGATGAAGATTGGGATATGTCCAGGTTCAGCTTTGAACCCAAACATCCCCTTTAACGGAGATGTTTTTACAGGGTGTGTTTTGGATGATGATATATACTGCTTGGATAGAAGAGTTGTCCACCCTTCATTAAGTGATGGCCTATCCTCAGGACAACTGATCAGCGTGGGTGCATGGCGTCAGACCACCTGCCGATCAGCTAGTGATGGCCTATCCTCAGGATAGGCCACCACTCAATTAAAAGATACTGCCAATCTAACAATTATCACCTATTCTGTAGAAATATGTAGTTGGACACCTTTGATTTCTGACATGGTAGAGATCTCCAAGCTAATAGTCAAACCGTGCCTACCGTGCTTGTATCTCAAATGTTCCGAACATACGCTATACCCTGTGAAAGGACATGCTGTAGAAGGACCTGAAATCAGCAGTTTATGGGAGAAAATGATGAAGGACCTGGATCTAGCAGTTTATGGGAGAAAACTTATTAACATAAGATAGTTGAATCACTGGAAATATTTAGTTGCAATTATTGCTACACAAGGTCACATCAGATACTGAAATGCAAAGTTTCACTTAGACTCACAGACGTGATATTGGATCAACAGCTACTGAAAGCAAAGGCTCACATACACTTACAAACATGTGATAGTGGCTTATTTTCCTCAATAAATAAATGATCTAATATTGTTGACTCATTTGTTTTATTGTGTTATCTTTATCTACATTTAGAACTTTTGCGAAAATCTGATGCAATTTTAGGTCAATTTTGTGCAGAATTATTGAAAAATTGAAGGGTTCATACACTTTCAGACACCACTGTATTTATGCAGTGCCCCAGAGGGACAAAGGGTTGAATTAAAGTTTGTCGCCAAAAATGTCATCTGTCAGTTAAAATCATATAGCGTATCCTTTTTTTCTAATGTTTTTATTTTCTGATTTTTATTTTCTGATTTTCTGTTGAGGAGTTCAGTGTTTACAGCCTAGAGAGAGGATGTGTCTGTGAAAGCTACCTAGAACTAGGCCTCATCCAGGGAAGCTCTATCCCCAAGGCCATTTTCACACGAGCGTACTTACAAGCTGTATGTGGCCTGGATTTTATGTACCGGAATCCGCAGCTAATTAATAGGGCTTTTCACATGGGCATATAATTTCAGTCAGTATTCGAAATCCGCAGCATTTCCTAGAAATGCGCATGTAAATCTGGATGAATTACTGATTCAATACTGATGACAGCAACAGCTGAGGGGAAGGGGTATGGTAAACAGCAATCCAACCAAGAGGAAAACATGTCAAATTATGTCACTTTTGAAAGTCTAGCAGATCGCCTGCAACCTGATGCATGCACGTTCGTGACATTACCCCCCCCCCCCTTTTACGAGTGACCTCCGGGCACCCAGGCCCAACTTTATCAGGATGAGACCTGTGAAAGGCTTTCACCAAACGACTGGCATTCCTGTCAGATGCCGGTACCCATGTCCTCTCCTCAGGTCCATAACCCTTCCAGTGAACAAGATATTGAAGAGTCCCACGGAGAACTCGAGAATCAATGATCTTGACGATCTGGAATTCCAAATTACCATCCACCAAGACAGGCGCGGGTGGCAAGGGAGATGGCTCCAGAGGTTCAACATATCTCTTCAACAAAGATCTGTGAAACACATTATGGATTTTCAGAGACTGAGGAAGTTCAAGACGAAATGCTACAGGATTAATAATGGCCATGATCTTATATGGGCCAATAAATCTTGGACCCAACTTCCTAGTTGACAGCCACACAGAATCACCCACACTTAGGTCCGGACCATTCATACGTTTCCTGTCAGCCACACGTTTGCACTTGTTACCCATATTTATCAAGTTATTTAGAATTTTCCGCCATATAGATGACAATGATGACGAAAAACGTTCTTCCTCAGAACTTCCAGAAGTATCAGAACCAGAAAATGTGCCAAACTGCGGGTGAAAGCCATATGCACCAAAAAATGGTGACTTACCAGTGGAGTCCTGTCTGCGATTATTTATAGCAAACTCTGCCAGAGACAAAAACGAGGACCACTCCTCCTCGTTTTCAGAGACAAAACATCTCAAGTAAGTCTCCAGACTCTGATTGGTACGCTCAGTTTGTCCATTCGTCTGGGGGTGAAAGGCAGAGTACAGAAGCCCTCCAGAATCTGGACACAAACTGAGTCCCACGATCAGAGACCACGTCAGTGGTAATGCCATGAAGTTTCAGAATGTTGTCAACAAACACTTGTGCAAGAGTTTTAGCATTGGGGAGTCCGGTAATGCAATAAAGTGCGCCATTTTACTAAAGCGATCTACAACCACCAGAATAACTGTCTTACCAGACGAATCAGGCAGATCAGTGATGAAGTCCATGGATAAGTCATGGATAAGTGAGTCCATGGTCTGGACAGGATAGGCAATGGGAGTAGGGGTCCAGAGGGTTGAGTATGTGTCACCTTAGCGCGAGCACAGACACTACAGGCCGACACATAGTCCTCAACACACTTACGCAGCCCTGGCCACCAGAATCTACGAGAGATGAGGTCGACAGTGGATTTACTCCCAGGGTGTCCCGCAAGCACCGAAGAATGATGTTCCTCAAACACCTTATGACGCAAATCAAAAGGAACAAACAACTTCTCAGGGGGGCAAGACTCCGGTGCATCTCCCTGGGCCTCAAACACCTTAGCCTCAAGATCAGGGCAAAGAGCAGATATCATCACTCCTTCGGACAGTATAGAACTCGGATCCTCAAAATCACCACCTCCGGGAAAACTACGTGACAAGGCATCCGCCTTCACATTCTTAACCCCAGGACGATATGTGACAATGAAATTGAATCTGGTGAAGAACAAAGACCATCTGGCCTGCCTCGGATTAAGTCGTTTAGCCGACTCCACGTAAGCCAGATTTTTGTGATCAGTGAATACAGTGATAGGGTGAATCGCCCCTTCCAACCAATGATGCCATTCCTCAAAAGCCAACTTAATGGCCAGTAACTCTCTGTTACCCACATCATAATTTCTCTCCGCAGCAGAGAGTTTTTTCGAAACAAAAGCACATGGGCGCCATTTACTAGGTGACGGGCCCTGTGATAAAACTGCTCCTACCGCCACCTCGGATCCGTCAACCTCCACAATGAAAGGTTGTGACACATCTGGCTGCACCAATATAGGGGCAGAAGAGAAGCACTCCTTCACAGCGGAGAAGGCTTGCAACGCTGCATCAGACCACACTGAGACATCTGTCCCTTTCTTAGTCATGTCAGTTAAGGGTTTCACTATTGTCAAATAGTTCTTAATACATTTTCGGTAATAGTTGGTGAACCCCAAAAATCGCATAAGAGCCTTCAGATTTTCAGGTCGGTCCCAGTCCAGAACAGCACGGACTTTCTCTGGATCCATACGAAAACCTGAAGATGAAAGCAGGTATCCTAAGAACTGCACCTCATGTACAGCAAAAACACATTTCTCTAATTTTGCATACAACTTGTTATCTCTTAAGATCTGCAGCACCTGTCTAATGTGATCCTGATGTGTCACCATATCTGGAGAATAGATTAGTATGTCATCCAAATACAGGACTACAAACCTCCCCACCAGGTGATGAAAAATGTCATTAACAAAATGCTGGAAGACAGCAGGAGCATTGGTCAACCCAAAAGGCATGACCAGGTTCTCAAAGTGGCCCTCAGGAGTGTTAAAAGCCGTCTTCAATTCATCCCCTTCCTTGATCCTGACCAGATTATATGCCTCCCTTAAGTCCAATTTGGAGAACAACTTGGCATCTACAATCTGGTTAAACAAGTCAGGAATCAAAGGAAGGGGGTACAGATCACGGACAGTAATCCGATTGAGTTCATGGAAATCCAGACATGGCCTAAGGGTTCCGTCCTTTTTCTTTACAAAGAAAAACCCAGCTGCCACAGGAGATTTGGAAGGTCTAATATGACCTTTAGCCAAACTCTCCGCAATATATTCCTTCATGGCCTTTCTCTCAGGTCGAGAAAGGTTATACAACCTAGATTTGGGCAATTTTGCTCCAGGGATAAGATTGACAGGACAATCGTATTCCCGATGAGGGGGCAAATCCCGACATCCACCTTCAGAAAATACATCAGAGAAATCTGATCTAAAAGAGGGAAGTGTCTTAGTAGTTAAAGCAGAAAAAGAGGTATTAAGGCAATTGTCAACGCAATAATCACCCCAATCCACAATTTGTCTAGTATGCCAGTCAATGGTCGGATTATGTTTGCTTAACCACGGTAAACCCAGAACCACAGGAGAAGGAAGACCTTCCAACACAAAACATGAAACCTGATGAAATTCACCCACTCTTAATTTGATATCATGCACCATTTGAGACAAACACTTCTGGGATAGAGGTGCAGAATCAATGGCAAACACAGAAATCTTTTTTTCCAATGTATTCGGAGACAATCCATGCATATGGAAAAACTGAGCATCAATCAAGTTCACCCCTGCCCCGCTGTCAATAAGCATCTCAATTCTCACAACCCTTGACTCTAGCACCACCTCGGCAGTCAGGAGAAAACGAGTACTACAGGATGAAGACAAATGCACATTTTCAGTCTCTCCACCCACCCCACCAAGAGTGAGACGAGAATTCAACCCCCCTTTTCTTTTATCTCTTTTAGAGATTGAATGCATGGACATAGATTGATAAAGTGTCCTTTCTGACCACAGAAAAAACACACACCCTTCTTATTACCAAAATCCTTAATAGTGGAAACAGGAGTAGCTCCCCCTAACTGCATGGGTTCGTCCCCAAACATCAACCCAGGGGAATCTTCACCCAAAGTGTCATAGGAAGCAGGGTGGATTTGATTTAAATCTAACTGATTCAAATCACAATTTAAATCACTAGTCAGTAAGGCTTGATTTAAATCAGTGATTTAAATCAAAGTTTCTACCTAAACTAGTTCTTGCTACTTTAACATGCAAGTAGCTGAAGATTTTTAGAATCACTTTTTATATTACTTTTTTCTCCCCAGTTTAATGGGTTAATCATTCATATTTGGACACCACTGTTCTGTTGTACTTAGGGAGGAGAAAAATAATCCTGACCTTAATAACAATTTAAATAGATTTATTCAACTGAAACAATAACAACATTACAGCATAAGTTATTTGCTTAAACAAACATCCATGTTTGTTAACTAATTTGGCTAAACAAAATATATATATATATATATTTTAAGAAACTTAGACTGTCAGCCCAGCCAACACATGAAAAACTTAAATACTACTGTCCCTGCTGTCCTCTGTAGCTCAACTTCTTGGACTTGGCACTGAAGTAAAGCGAGCGTCTGTGATAATATAGGAGAGAAACTGCCCACTAATCCTACAGAAACCTCTGGAAGAGCATGGCATTGTGAATGTTACACATATACAGCCTTTATTCTACTGAGTTAAACAACTCAGCTTTATCTCATGATGGAAGAACCTTTGGATGGTAAAATATTTTCCTCAAAAAGCAGTTTATTGAAAAAAATCCGATTTAAATCAAAAAAATCCGATTTAAATCAAAAAAATCCGATTTTTTTGATTTTTTAAAAAAAACATTGATTTTTATCCACCCTGATAGGAAGACAACACACTATGTGATAGTATGTCCTGAGAGCGGGGGCCCCTAGATCGCTCTCTCAGGCGCCTATCCATGCGTACAGCAAGAGACATAGCGGCTTCCAAAGACGCAGGGGTTTCATGAAAGGCCAAAGCGTCCTTCAGCCTTTCTGATAATCCTTAACAGAATTAGCTACGTAGAGCCGGATCGTTCCATTCAGTATTGGTCGCCCACATCCAGAACTCAGAGCAATAGATCTCAACCGAGCGCTCACCCTGGCGAAGGTCACGTATCTGGGTCTCAGCCAGGGAGATACGATCCGGGTCATCATAGATAATCCCCAAAGCCTTGAAAAATTCATCTACCAACCGGAGAGACCGCGATCCGGTCGGCAGAGAAAAGGCCCATGACTGCACATCCCCTTTAAGCAGCGAGATGACCACACCAACCTTCTGCTCCTCATTACCAGAAGAATGTGGACGCAGTCTGAAATACAATTTGCACGCCTCCCTGAATAGAATAAAATTATCACGTCTCCCAGAAAATCTGTCCGGGTGGGCGACCTTAGACTCCAAACAGGCCTGACACCCAGCACCCCCAGAACCACCAGCCTGTGGTCTCTGAATCTGGTTGCGGATGTCAGCTACCTCCAAGCAGAGTCCCTGCAGCCGTTCAGTAAGCGCAGTAATAAGCATCCATGTCTGCACAAAAATTACATTAATTTTTGTTCGGCGGTTTATAATGTCACGCTCTGGTGTGGAGTGTATAGCCACACCAAGCGTAAGAGGGAAGGGAAAAGGACCAAACAAGGGAAATGGTCACCTCCTGCAGGTAACCCTGAAACTAGGTCCTGACTGACTACCAGTATGAACAGGCCTTAGTGGTAGGAGAGTTCATACACAGGAACCTAATAACACCTGACCCTAGAGAACCCTGCCACTAGTGACAGGGGAAGGAGTCAACCCGTTCCTCCAAAAGGACGGACGAACAGGAGACTCCAGAAGGCAAAACCACAACAGGGAAAAGTAGGATAAACACAAAAGGGAAAATGACACTTATCTTAATGCAGATATTGCAGCAACCGGATCTCAGCCGAGATCCACACCACACACAACAATGTCAGCAGAAAGTATAAACCGCAAGGGATACAGGGAGAGGAAGGGATAAATAGGGGAAATACAATCACCACACCCGCAACAGCTGAGGGGAAGGGGTGTGGTAAACAGCAACCAAACCAAGAGGAAAACATGTCAAATTACAGATGTAGCAGCCCTAGCGATCACTGTTTTCACATAGCGTTGCTAACGAATCGTGACTTCTCCTCTTTCACTCCTTTCACTCGCAGTAAAAGTACGCTAATTAGGTGAATTGGTACTCATTAGCGTACAATGCGTACACATTAGCATACAAATGCATGCGCAGTAGCGTACAATGCATAGCATTAGCATACGAATGCGTACGCAGTAGCGTACAACGCATAGCATTAGCCTACGAATGCGTTCGCATTAGCTTACAATGAATAGCATTAGTGTACAAATCATCAGATGCGTACTCTATTTACGATATTGTTCTGTGCTCACGCGATTCTCCTGTGATCGCTAGTGCTGCTACATCTGTATGTCACTTTTGAAAGTCTACCCGACGCCTGCAATCTGATGCATGCACGTTCGTGACAGCTAAACCCTCACGCTGATGTTGAAATGAGACTTTCACCAATATATTCTTATATCACGAACATACCAGAGCCCGAGCACCACGTCAAGGTATCTCAGAGTGGCACAGGACCTAACGCTAACCTACCTATGCCGTATGAGCAATTGCGGAAGGAGCATACAGGCCGACACACAGCGACCTACTCCTAGTTACCTCCAGCGTGAGATCACACATACAATGGGAGGAGGGAGGAGGCTGTCCCACCTACCAATGACTCATGTGACCCAGTGCTTTGGACAGGCGGTAAGGTACCGCTCATTTATGGCACCTAGGGTACATTCACACAACCGTATGTGTTTTACGGTCGTCAAATTGCAGAAAGCACACGGCCGGCACCATCAATTGCAGACAAGAATAGGACTTGCTCTTTCTTTTTTGCGGGGCCATGGAACTAAAGTATAGACTTCCTCACTTCAGAGATGGTCTGGCCACCCAATCTTTCCCAAGCACCCTGAAGATGCTGGATGCACCCTTCACGACTGTGATTATTCTGAAGGACTAAGAAGCATATTTAGCGAGAGAGAGACTCAGGGTGTATTACAACCATCAGTGCCGATGCCTATACACAGCCATTGGATAGAGCAGTACTGTGTAACTACTAGTCTGTTCCTGTTGCTGCCATCTGTACTACTACCTCCATTATCCCTTCAGTGAAGAGACTTTATTTATTGCAACTAAACGGTCCTGGTCATTGAGTCCATTAACCTGTCGATGGCCCTGCACCTGACCTCTTGCCTTGCACCCTGCCAACTATTCACAATCACGGGCACCCCAACTACGACCAGGCGGGAGTCACTAAAAGGCCCAATGAGTTCTCCCTGAGGGAAGAAAGGGTGTGCTCTCTATTCACTGCTGCATGGCCCCAGGGAGTGCCAGAGTGAGGACAGCCACTGTGAACCACTACTACTCCTATATGTGCCACCACTCCCACTCCCATCCTCTTCACAGTTCTCCTCGCTGTGGGTTGCTGCATGTAAAAAGAAGCCTGGTACTATTTTGCTGAAAATAAAAATAGATTATTTCTAAAATGAATAGAAAAATCTCTTTTCATCTGCCTCCCACGATTTGTTTTCTTGGAACTGTACAATTAAAATTCTATCCGGAGACAAAAATAGCAAAAGGGATGATAAAATACATGACCTGACCCAACGTTTGACATCCCAGCTCATAAACACTACAATAAGCAATATATAAACCCCTGTGTATAGAGCCCGTTGTATTTCTGTGCTTTGATCATAAAACACACTTTAATAAACTGTTATATAATGAACAATGCTAAGTAGGCTCTAATCCCCTGACAAATACAACTGCACAGCATGTAGATGCATGTATGTTGTCCATAGTCGAATGGCATGTAAACCATTATATGCAAAAACAGTTACCTTTTTTCAACCTGGAATTTACTTTTAAGAGCTTTCCTTTTTGGCTGTTTTTCTATATTGCTGCTTTCACACAACATTATTTTTGGCAGTATTTAATCAGTTAGCCAAAACCAGTAATGGGTCCAATGCCAAGAAGACACAAAAGTTTTTTCCAATATAGTTTTTCTCTGTAGGTTCCACTCATCATTTAAATGAAGAACATACATATATGTATGAGAATCTCAGGGGCACTGTTCGTATAGCTGTGTGTAATGAAGGCTGGATTTAGGATGGTTTTACACACAGCATATATTTGTCATGCAGTTTTATTGAGCCAAGCCAGGGTTGAAGTCCAGGAAGAACTTTTTTTTAAATCTTGACTTTTGCTCAAGAAACTGCATCAAAAACCGCAGTGGCGTATTTAAAACAAAACAAAAAAAAACGGTGTGTGTGTGTGTGTTGTGTGTGTGTGTGTGAAATCTCCCAAACAGAATTTAGTTTTTGGTCAGAGAATGAGGTATGTTCTGTCATATTGGAAATACCTAGCCTGTGGGAAATGATGAATTATGATTTTATGAATATTGTTGTGAAATATCAGAACTTTGAACAGTGAGCGCTTGCATGACATGAAGAAGTGGATCAAGTACATTTTCAAAATTAACCAAAACAATTTCTGCTTATGATGTGTGTCTGAGCTTTGAGTGATTGTTCACAATAAAATTGTTTTTTACACAGCACTTTTGCAGTCAGAAGTACAGGGAAATTCCCTTTACATTTGTCATTTTTCTGTAAGTGTTCCTTTACACACGCTTTTTCCCCTTCATTTTAACCACTTCCCACAAATGTACATCCCATTATGTTCTAATTGCGATTAACAAACCACAAGAAAATGTAATAGAGAGTCCCGGTGATGTGGCAGTCAGCCTTCCGATGTAATGACTGGAAATAGAGAAACCTCTGGTAATTAAAGAAGTGTGCCAAAGAGTGACACTGTCTGGCAGTAATTCTTTGGAATAGTAACTATTCCAAAGAATTACGTAAGCAACTTCAAGTTCCCTAGTAGAGCAAAAAAATTAAGTTTGATAAAGTTCAATGAAAATATACTCTCATAGCAACTGTAATGACTCTCAGAATAAGGCTTGAGCGAATCGAGCTTTGGATCGTAGATTCGAAGTCGATTTGTTAGAAAACTTTCTCTGAAATGCTGTTTCCGTATAGCATTATATGCATAAAGGAAAACTTTGTCTTGCCTGAAGTTGCGCCAGACTTCAGTAAATAACTTTGGTATTCCTATCTGCTTATTTAAAAACATTTTAAACTAGGCTTTACATGTAACCAGTAAAGCCTGGCATCAACATGTGACCAGTAGAGCCTTTAAATCCTGTGTAGGTCCTCCATGTATCTGAATTTTTTTCCCCAGCAGAGATCTTCAAGTGTATTGAGATCTGGGTAATTTGGAAGCTAAGACAAAATCTTGAATTCTTTTTCATGTTACTCAGACCATTAGTGAATAAATTTTGCAGAGTGGCAGGCCTATTACGCTGCTAAAAGAGATCACTGCCATAAGGCACCATAATCATTATAAAAAGTTGATCTGCAACAGTGTTTAAGTAGGTTATACGTGTCAAAGTAACACAAAGCAACATCCACATAAATGCCTTGATCAAATGTGTCTCAGCAGAGTGCCATCTTGCCTTCTTACCATAGTGCATACTGGAGTCATCTCTTCCACAGTAAGTAAGGCATCCACACCTGGCCATCCACATGATATAAATAAAAACATGATTCATCAGACCAGGATACCATCTTCCATTGTTCCTTAGGGCATATCTGTTGTTCACATGCCCATTGCAGGGCTTTCAATGGTTGCCAGGGGTCAGCATGGGCACTCTGAGAGGCCTGAAGTTACACAGCTCTATATGAAACAAACTGCAATGCACTGTGTTCTGACACCGTCCATAGACGGCATTAACCTTTATAGCAATTTGTACTACAGAACAAATTTCTGTGAAATAAGACCAGATGGGCTAATCTATCTATGCACATCAGTAAACTTTGGGCGTCCTTAACTCTGATACCAGTTCTCCAGTTGTCCTTCCTATCATTTTTGCTAGGTACTAAGCACTACATACTGGGAACACCCCATAACTGTTATGGCATAACACCTGCTGTTTTGGAGATGCTTTGACCCAGTTGTCTAGCCATCAGTGTGGAAGGTTGTCAATGTCATTTTCCCATTTTTCCTACTTCCAACCCATCAACATGCTTCATATAGTTCACTTCTTGACAGGTGCCATTGTTGTAAAATAGTCTATGTTGTCCATGCAGTGTCCAGCAGGGGTGTGTGTAAGTGTAGGTGTGACTGGATGGGTGTAGTAGTTATACTCATGGTTTTGAAGCTCCCTGGGCTCATGCAGTGACAGGAAGGTTGCACCGATTCTTCCCTTTGGGGCACACTCCAGTTCTTGGTATCTTTCTGCCAGAAATTAAAGGATGGGTAATCAATATGTGATTGATGGGGGCACCGACACCCAGGACGCCTGCTGATCAGCTGTTCAAGACGGCAGCAGTGCTCGCAGTAGCACCACAGCCTTCTCACTGCTTTCCCTGGGCCGAGCGATGGCACGTTCATCGGTTACATTGCCAAAGAGCAGCTCAGCCCCATAGAAGTGAGGGCTGAGCTGCGATACCAAACATAGCCACTATACAATGTATGGCGCTGTGCTTGGTAAGCACGGAGAAGGCTGGGGCCATTGCTTTCTCAAACAGCTGATCCATGGGGGTCAGTCATCAGATACTCATGGCGTCCTTTTAAGTGTTATCAGATGTTCTTAAAGCTGCACAGGTAATAACTGGCCAAAAGTTGTCTTTGAAGTAGTCTTTTTTTCACTCTCACTTTGCTAACTTCTGGCTCACTCACACATAAGCATCCAGGCATGTGGTATATACTTTAGATAGGTACAACACTCAAGGAGGCCCCTGTATGACAGGCTGACTCTGCTCCTTTTAGAAAAGTTGCTGTACTCACAATATGCTTCCACAAAGTCCACTGTGGGATGTGAAAATTTACACAGGTGATCAAACTGCTAGGTTTGTGTTCAGGCATCAGCTTATGAGTCCTCTTTAGACAACTATCTCTACTAAACTTTCTCTACTCCTCTATATTTCACCTGGTCTGCTTTTGTAGTTGTTTCTCTGATCCTGTCCTGCTTGAAGCCTTTTCCAGGACAGGTCTAGCTGTCAGCTCACATCTTTGTGTATGTTCACTTCCCCTGTCTCTCTCAGACTGGACTGACTCAATTGACTTATTCTAAACCAACTCTAGAATGTTACCAGCACCATCTAGTGGTGGCAAAAATTATGGCCTGTTAACTTGTGCATACAGAAATATACAGTAAATGTATACATGACAAATATAGTTTTGTACTTTGCAGTATTCTGAGACTCCTGGAGCAGGATGCTGCATTCACTTCAACCAGGGGTGCACCACCAATGAAGCGAGGTGAGGCGATTGCCTCAGGCAGCACCAGGTAGGGGCAAGTGGAAGGAGGATTATCTGTTTCTGCAGTATAGTATTGGGAAGCACAGTGGACACAGTATGTTGCGCTGTATTACCCTGTATGTTTTTTTTTAGCTCTGTAGGTAATGTTTTCCAAGTATGTCTTTAACAGTAGAGCTGGAGGGAAGAGTTTAGGGTGGCCACCTGCTTCATCCCAAAAAGGAGGACATTTTAGGCCACACCCCAACCTGCCAAACCACACCCCCAACCTGCTAAACCATGCCCCTCTCCCAGTAAGTGCCCGGCAAAAGAAAAAAAAAAAAAAGAGAGGAAAACCTTAAAGGGGTTGTCAGGGTTCAGAGTTGAACCCAGATGTACCCTTAATTTCACCCAGGCAGCCTGGCAAGGGCAAGGGTTCTTCTGTTCACAATTACACACTGCCCTAATGGGCTGGCTTTACCGCTGCCATTTTACTGGC
Source organism: Rhinella marina (assembly GCA_900303285.1). Classification (NCBI taxonomy): domain Eukaryota; kingdom Metazoa; phylum Chordata; class Amphibia; order Anura; family Bufonidae; genus Rhinella; species Rhinella marina. Next base: position 131,822 of record ONZH01013301.1, read on the forward strand.
CGGCGGGCATTCTGTATCCAGCAGTGCCAGAGTCAGTGAATTCCAGCAGGCTGTTCTCTGCTGGACCAGCCTGCCAGAATCACTAACTCAGATGTGAAAGTAGCCTAATACAGCGCCATATACCTCTTAAATCCAGTGACGTCTTCTTTGATGTAGACATTCTGTGTCCTCAATCTTCTCCGTTCAGACCAGACCGCCATGATGATTTCTTTCAGCCATCTCTTCTCTCTGCGGAATTTGACAGACAGACATCTTAGTTTCCTACTTTTCCATCATTCTCCCACCTTCTTGAACACCCCATCCTGCCACCCCCAATACTCAGACACTGTGCTCCACAGATACAGATGTGTCCACACTTAACTGATCACTTATCTCAACATGTCCTCAGATGTGTGTCACGAACTGACGTTATATCTAAATTGGATAAATTGTAATACAACTTTCAGACACCAGATGGCGCATGGTGTTACTAGCTATACAATGCTCAGACAGCAGGTGGTGCATTGTGTTACTAGCTATTACCTAAACTTAAGGTATTCACTTCAAGTGTTTGTCTTACATTTAACATATATATAAAAATATATTGTATACATTAAACAAATCCCTCCAAGGGATGCTTTTTTTTTTTTTTTTTTTTTACTGTGCAATGATTACCATATATTTTGACCTGTGCCATTGTTCACCACAATTCTATATGCTGTATACTATGATTTAGATACACTTGGTGTCAGTATACAGTGCTAGTCTAGTATTATATTTGTTATATGCAAAATAACACACACCAACCACAGTATTATGCAGAGATTACTTTTAACAGTCCCATTACATGTTACAAATGTACATAATACAATTCAGCCACATTGGGTGTCAGTATATGCCTCAATTTTTGCATGACATTTAAAATAGCTATTGATTATCTGCTGACCTGGGTATCTAATCCCATCATGTGTGATATTGCCTGCTGATTTGTGTATATAATCATATCATGTGTGATACTGTTTGCAGAGTTCTGCCCGCTTAGCTATGTATCTAACCCTATCCTGTGTGATACTGTCTGCTGAGCTGTGTATCTAATCCTATCAGGTGTGATATGGTCTATGAAGCTATTGTGTTTATCTCTATAGAGTGTGATACAGATAGAGATAAGGAGCTCTCCTTTGTGTAAATACTGTACATTCAGTCACTGCTCAGATAAGAGAGGTGGGGGAGGTGCTGATGTATTTCAGTCCCTGTATTTCCCTGTTTGTGTTACATTCTATTAGTAATAATATTGGTATTGCTATATCTAACTATACAAACTACATTTGTGAGATGGGAATACCCCTTTAAGTATCCCATCAATCAATTCCTGCTTAGTTCTTGGCTTTATTTCAGACCTTATAAATCTTTTTAGTTGGGCCTAGACCAACTCAATTGGATTCATGTCTGGTGATCTGGGTAGAAAACAAGATGATCGTCTCAGGACAATATTCCCAAACCCTTCCATACTATGCTTCAGACAACCTCCAAATTTAAAGGGGTTGTCTGGGTTCACAGCTGAACCCGGACATACCCCTAATTTCACCCAGGCAGCCCGCCTGACTATGGCATTGGAGCATCTCATGCTCCGATGCCTTCCCTTGCCCTGCGCTGGATCGCTCAGGGGTAAGGGTTTTTTGTTTAAATTATACACACTGCTGGACGGAGGCTTCCGCCTGGCAGTGTGTTCGGTTATGTCACCAGCTCTAATGGGCCAGCTTTAGCGCTGCCCTAGCCTTTTTGCTGGCTAGGGCAGCGCTAAAGCCCGCCCATCAGTGCCGGTGACGTCACCGGGCTCACTGCTGGGCGGAAGTCTCAGCCCGGCAGAGCCCGGTACGTCACCGGAACCGGGCTAATTACCTTTGCCCCTGTGATAATTAGCGCAGAGCAAAGGAGGGCATCGGAGCATGAGATACTCCGATGCTAACATCAGAGGAGCTGCCTGGGTGAAATTAAGGGTATGTCTGGGTTTAGCTCTGAACCCGGACTACCCCTTTAAAAATCTGATGATCAGGAGTTCACTGCCATCCAGTATACAGAAAGGAACCTTTCCCTGCAATGTGAGGAGCTGCAAAACCTGTCCACACATACTGACCACAAACAGGATACATATCGCCAGCACACAGGAGGACTATAAGATTCCTGGAACATTCTCATGTTCTACATCCAATATGGTGTACCTCATTATGTGCACAAAATGCCCCATTTATGTGGGGAAAACATACAGACCCTCACCGTCACACTATAAAGGAGGAAAAGACAACGTTCCCTGTTGCCAAATATTTTTGTGATCCTGCCCATAACATTAGAAACCTCCAAATATTGATATTAAAGGGTAATTTCAAATCCCAAAGAGATAGAAGAGTTTGGGAATACAAATTGATGACTCTCTTTGACACGCTCAACACTGGACTGAATTTGTCTCAAGGTTTTATGGCTACAACATCTAAAAGAGAAAGATGGGTCGTCTCCACTCTAAACTCAGAGACTTATCAGACTTTCACACAGCTTATCTGTAAACTAATTAAGGACTCATTCTCCAAGACCAGACTTCTGTTTGTTGGTGTATTGCAATTTATTCCTCCACCTCTCTGTTCTTTCCTGCTTATATCCATGTTTCTTTAGAGATGTTTTTATTCCTGGCCTTGAAGAAGGGACCTCAGTCTCGAAAGCTTGCCACTTTATAACATCATGTATTTAAGGCTACTTTCACACTAACGTTTTTTTTCCGGTATTGAGTTCCATCATAGGGGCTCAATACCGGAAAAAAACTCTTCAGTTTTGCCCACATTCATTGTCAATGGGGACAAAACTGAACTAAAGAGAATGGAGGCTCCTAAAAGCATTCCGTTCAGTTCTGTTGCGTCTCCAGACCGTAGAGCAAACCACAACATGCTGCGGTTTGCTTTCCGTCCTGGGGATCCGCACCAAGACGGATCCGTCATGACCCCCAATGCAAGTCAATGGGGACGGATCAGTTCTGTGTGACACAATAGAAAACGGATCCATCCTCCATTGACTTTCAATGGAGTTCATAACAGATGCACACGGTTGTATTATCAGTAACTGAAGCGTTATTGCTGAACCCTGCCGGATCCAGCAAAAATGCCAATGTGAAAGAAGCCTAAGGCTACTTTCACATTAGCGGCAGTGGATTCTGGCGGGTGAACAGCCTGCCAGATCCGTGCTGCCGCTGGTGCACATGTGGGGCCAGAACTACGCTCCTGCCCCATTCACTGTAATGGGGGCGGGCTGTGGATCCGGCTGCAGCACCGCAAGTTTGACATGAACGCATAGCACCCGCACTGAATCCTGACCCGTTCATTTCAATGGATCTGTGTACATGAGCATTTTATTTCACGCATCAGTTCTGCATTGCGTGAAAAACGCAGCATGTTCTATATTCTGTTTTTTCACGCAGCACTGGCCCCATAGAAGTGAATGGGACTTCAGTGAAAAACACATCATATCCTGAAACAAGTGCAGATACAATGCGTTTTTCACTGATGGTTGCTAACAGATGTTATTTGGAAACCTTCAGTTTTTTATCACGCGTGTGAAAAACGCATCAAAACGCATTGCACCCGCGTGGAAAAAACTGAACGCAATTGCAGACAAAACTGACTGAACTTTCTTGCAAAATGGTGCAAGTTTTCCTGAACACACCCTGAACGCATCTGGACCTAATCTGTCATGCTCGTGTGAAAGGGGCCTAAGGCCCCTTTCACACGGGTGAGATTTCCGCGTGGGTGCAATGTGTGATGCGAACGCATTGCACCCGCACTGAATCCTGACTCATTCATTTCAATGGGTCTTTTCACATGAGCTATGTTTTTAACGCATCAGTTCGCCGTTGTGTGAAAATCGCAGCATGTTCTATATTCAATGGGGCAGCTCTGGCCCCATTGAAGTGAATGGGTCTGCGTGAATCACGCATTGTATCCACACGCAAGTGCAGATGCAATGCGTGATTCACTGATGGTTGCTAAGAGATGTTGTTTGTAAACATTCAGTTTTTTATCACGCGCGTGAAAAACGCATCAAAACGCATCGCACCTGCGCGGAAAAAACTGAACGAACGTACGCAATCGCAGTCAAAACTAACTGCGATTGCGTGCGGATTGGTGTGGATTTTCCGGAACGCACACTGAACACATCCGGACTGAATCCGTGACGCTCGTGTGAAAGAGGCCTAAGTGTCCAGGCCTCATATTTACTGCTTATCTCAACGCTCCAGTCTCCATTCCCTGTGTCTTTATTAACTGACTATTCATCCTTGTATCCAGCTGTTCTTTTATTAGTCCCTGATTAAGGTAAATACAGTCCCTCCTCTATTGTTCTCATCTAGACGTGTAAATGTAAGGCTTTCCAAAATGCAAACTTCCTAAGTGCACAAAATCATATTATACCAGAATTGTAACTAATGAAATATTCACTGCAATGTTTTTGCTTCCCACAACTATCACCCCTATTTTCCTGCACTGCCTAAAACACCCTAAATCACTACACCCAGCAAGGAACTTGTAATCTCTCCCACCATCTGACCTCCTGCTCTGATCTGTTCCGGAGATAGCGCGGGAGATGATGACAAAAGCAAGCAGAGCTAGTGCAGAGATGTTGGACCATGAAAATAGAGATGGTGCGGGAGATGATGACAAAAGCAAGCAGAACTAGTGCAGAGATGTTGGACCATGAAAATGGAGATGGTGCGGGAGATGATGAAAAAAGCAAGCAGAGTTAGTGCAGAGTTGTTGGACCATGAAAATAGAGATGGTGCGGGAGATGATGACAAAAGCAAGCAGAGTTAATGCAGAGATGTTGGACCATGAAAATGGAGATGGTGCGGGAGATGATGACAAAAGCAAGCAGAGTTAGTGCAGAGATATTGGACCAGGAAAATGGAGATTGCTTGCTTTTGTCATCATCTCACGCGCTATCTCCATTTTCATGGTCCAATATAGAAACATAGAAACATAGAAGATTGACGGCAGAAAAAGACCACCTGGTCCATCTAGTCTGCCCTTTTATTATCCTTTTGTTTTTATCTTAGGATAGATACATGTTTATCCCAGGCATGTTTAAATTCAGTTACTGTGGATTTATCAACCACCTCTGCTGGAAGTTTGTTCCAAGCTTCTACTACTCTTTCAGTGAAATAATATTTAATATCTCTGCACTAACTCTGCTTGCTTTTGTCATCATCTCACGCGCTGAGTTAGTGCAGAGATGTTGGACCATGAAAATGGAGATAGTGCGGGAGATGATGGTGGGAGAGATGGTGCGGGAGATGATGACAAAAGCAAGCAGGGTTAGTGCAGAGATGTTGGACCATGAAAATGGAGATGGGGCGGGAGATGATGACAAAAGCAAGCAGAGTTAGTGCAGAGCTGTTGGACCATGAAAATGGAGATGGTGCGGGAGATGATGACAAAAGCAAGCAGAGTTAGTGCAGCAGAGCTGTTGGGCCATGAAAATGGAGATAGTGCGGGAGATGATGACAAAGCAAGCAAGCAGAGTTAGTGCAGAGATGTTGTGCGGACCATGAAAATGGAGATGGTGCGGGAGATGATGACAAAAAGCAAGCAGAGTTAGTGCAGAGATGTTGGACCATGAAAATGGAGATGGTGCGGGAGATGATGACAAAAGCAAGCAGAGTTAGTGCAGAGCTGTTGGACCATGAAAATGGAGATAGTGCGGAAGATGATGACAAAAGCAAGCAGAGTTATTGCAGAGCTGTTGGACCATGAAAATGGAGATGGTGCGGGAGATGATGACAAAAGCAAGCAGAGTTAGTGCAGAGATGTTGGACCATGAAAATGGAGATGGTGCGGGAGATGATGACAAAAGCAAGCAGATTTAGTGCAGAGATGTTGGACCATGAAAATGGAGATGGTGCGGGAGATGATGACAAAAGCAAGCAGAGTTAGTGCAGAGATGTTGGACCATGAAAATGTGATTAGATACACTGCTGAGCAGAGAGTACCACACACAACAGGCTTAGATACATGACTCTGCTGACAGTATTACATATGATAGGATTAGATACACAGCCCAGCAGGCAGTATCACACATGATGGGATTAGATACACAACTCTTCAGACAGTATCACACACAATAGGTTTAGATGCACAAGGCTGCAGACAGTATCACACATGATAGGATTAGATGCACACCTTAGCAGACAGAATCACACACAATAGGCTTACATAAATGACTCTGAAGACAGTATCACACATGATAGGATTAGATACACTGCTGATGAGGCAGTATCACATATAATAGGATTAGATACACAGTTCAGCAGACAGTATCACATATGATAGGATTAGATACACAACTCTTCAGGGAGTATCACACACAATAGGCTTAGATGCTCAACGCTGTAGACAGTATCACACCTGATATGATTAGATACACTGCTGAGCAGAGAGTACCACACACAACAGGCTTAGATACATGACTCTGCTGACAGTATTACATATGATAGGATTAGATACACAGCCCAGCAGGCAGTATCACACATGATGGGATTAGATACACAACTCTTCAGGCAGTATCACACACAATAGGTTTAGATGCACAAGGCTGCAGACAGTATCACACATGATAGGATTAGATACACAGCGAAGCAGGCAGTATCACACATGATGTTTGGATTTTGGATTTAGCTTTCCTTTATTCTCATGTGTTTGACTTTCACACACTTAATATTCTCAGTAGATCTCACCACATTTAGCTGGGTCTGCCGATAGATTTCTCATATCTGAGGCCAGCAGCTCTAAACAAAAGAAAAAGCAGCTGAGCAATCAGCTAAATGTGGAGCACTCACCGCCCAGTGGTTGTGACGTGTATTGCAGTTTTTTAAAGTTTAGTTACAATCTCGCGATATCATGTTGTTTTGCTGTCAGGACAAAACTGACACCACTCTGAGTTTGGAGATAAGTTAAGTGTGGACGCATCTGTAGTACTTCCTTTAGTAATTATTGGCACACAGTGCTCTAAAAAAAATAACTTCGCTACTAAAGTGTAACCAAAATGTTCCCCAAAAATAACTGTGCTAAGCTGATAGCGTGACAGGGTGCCCCCCACAATAATAGTGCTCCCCAAAGTCCCAATAGAAATAATTAGTGCCACCAGTAGAGTCAATGTCCCCATAATGCCCTCATAATGTGTGCCAATGCCCACTGTGTGCCCAAAAAAAAATCTTCGTGCCCCCAGTTGAGCTACATAGTTCCCTATAATTTGTGCCAGTATAAAATACTCCTATATAGTGCCCCCATAGTGCTCCTCCCCTTGTCCCCATGGTGCCTGACATAAGGTGCCAGTATAAAATGCCCCATAATGTGTGCCCCCATAATGTGTGCAGTATAAAATTCCCCCATCAGACCTCAGGTCAGCGTCTTGTGCCCCCATCAGACCTCAGATCAGCGTCTTGTGCCCCATCAGACCTCAGATCAATGTCTTGTGCCCCCCTCAGATCAGGGTCTTGTGCCCCCCTCAGACCAACATCTTGTGCCCCCATCAGACCTCAGATCAGCGTCTTGTGCCCCCATCAGACCTCAGATCAGCGCCTGGTGCCCCCATCAGACCTCAGATCAACACAATGTGCCCCCATCAGACCTGAGGTCAGCGTCTTGTGCCCCCATCAGACCTCAGGTCAGCGTCTTGTGCCCCCATCAGACCTCAGGTCAGCGTCTTGTGCCCCCATCAGACCTCAGATCAGCGTCTTGTGCCCCATCAGACCTCAGATCAGCGTCTTGTGCCCCCATCAGACCTCAGATCAGCATCTTGTGCCCCCATCAGACCTCAGATCAACACAATGTGCCCCCATCAGACCTCAGATCAGCATCTTGTGCCCCCATCAGACCTCAGATCAACACAATGTGCCCCCATCAGACCTCAGATCAGCGTCTTGTGCCCCATCAGACCTCAGATCAACACAATGTGCCCCCATCAGACCTCAGGTCAGTGTCTTGTGCCCCATCAGACCTCAGATCAACATCTTGTGTCCCCCTTCAGACCTCAGATCAGCGTCTTGTGCCCCCATCAGACCTCATATCAGCGTCTTGTGCCCCATCAGACCTCAGATCAGCATCTTGTGCCCCCATCAGACCTCAGATCAACACAATGTTCCCCCATCAGACCTGAGGTCAGCGTCTTGTGCCCCCATCAGACCTCAGGTCAGCGTCTTGTGCCCCCATCAGACCTCAGGTCAGCGTCTTGTGCCCCCATCAGACCTCAGATCAGCGTCTTGTGCCCCATCAGACCTCAGATCAACGTCTTGTGCCCCCCTCAGATCAGGGTCTTGTGCCCCCCTCAGACCAGCATCTTGTGCCCCCCCTCAGACCTCAGATCAGCCCACCCAGCCACTTTAAAAAAAACATACTTACCTGTTCTGCGCTGCCGCTGCCATCAGGTTCCGCGCTCCACTGTCTTCCCTGCCGGCGCACACTATGACCTGACGCTATTATTCCCCCTATCCGGTGTTTGTGCTGAGTGGTTCTCTCCCTTATTAAGGAGTGTGGATAACACCTGTTTGGAAGGCAAACAACCCTTATTTCGGAATGTGCTTTTCTTTGTTATTATTACTTATCTCTTCTGTATTGTGCTTGTTCTTTGAGAAAAACATTATAAGGTATATTCAAAGAATTTTGATAAAAGCACTACTGACCCCAAAAATGTAAAAAAAAAAGGCAAACAATGCTGTGTATGAAAACTTTACAATATATTGCTATAGATTTCAAAGGGGTGGGTGAAAGAAATAACAATGCACGTGTGACCACTGTTACATTCACTTCTATGGGACTGTCAAGTACAGTGGCAGTTTCTGACAGTCTTGTAGAAGTTATTGGGGAAGGGGGTGGTCATACATGCGCTCTACCAGGGGACTAGGGTTCTCGGGATCATTGAGGATCTCAGCAGTTTCCCCCACCCTATCCTGTGGATCAGGAGTGGGATTCAAATTTTTAACAACAGGTTCCCTACTCAAAGGCGGACACGCGGCGTCACGACACATGTTTACATATACATCACATATATACAGTACAGACCAAAGGTTTAGACACACCTTCTCATTCAAAGAGTTTTCTGTATTTTCATGACTATGAAAATTGTAGATTCACACTGAAGGCATCAAAACTATGAATTAACACATGTGGAATTATATATTTAACAAAAAAGTGTGAAACAACTGAAAATATGTCTTATATTCTAGGTTCTTTAAAGTAGCCACCTTTTGCTTTGATTACTGCTTCTTTGCACACTCTTGGCATTCTCTTGATGAGCTTCAAGAGGTAGTCACCTGAAATGGTATTCAAACAGTCTTGAAGGAGTTCCCAGAGATGCTTAGCACTTGTTGTCCCTTTTGCCTTCACTCTGCGGTCCAGCTTACCCCAAACCATCTCGATTGGGTTCAGGTCTGGTGACTGTGGAGGCCAGGTCATCTGGCGTAACACCCCATCACTCTCCTTCTTGGTCAAATAGCCCTTACACAGCCTGGAGGTGTGTTTGGGGTCATTGACCCTAAATAATTGATGGTCCAACTAAACACAAACCGGATGGAATAGCATGCCGCTGCAAGATGCTGTGGTAGCCATGATGGTTCAGTATGCCTTCAATTTTGAATAAATCCACAACAGTGTCACCAGCAAAGCACCCCCACACCATCACACCTCCTCCTCCATGCTTCACGGTAGGAACCAGCCATGTAGAGTCCATCCGTTCACCTTTTCTGCGTCGCACAAAGACACGGTGGTTGGAGCCAAAGATCTCAAATTTGGACTCATCAGAACAAAGCACAGATTTCCACTGGTCTAATGTCCATTCCTTGTGTTCTTTCGCCCATACAAGTCTCTTCTGCTTGTTGCCTGTCCTTAGCAGTGGTTTCCTAGCAGCTATTTTACCATGAAGGCCTGCTGCACACAGTCTCCTCTTAAAGAGGCTCTGTCACTAGGTTGTAACCTATGTATTTAAATACATAGGTTACAAGTCCTAGTGACAACTTTTAAAATCATACCTTTCATGCAGAGTTCTGCGCAGCGGTCGCATAGAAATCTAAACTTTAAAACATATGCAAATGAGCCATCGGAGCATCGGGGGGCGGCCTCTTTCCTCTGGAGCACCGCTCCCCCGGGCCTGAGGCACGTCCCCTGTCTCTAATCACGCCCCCTCCGGTACTTGATAGACAGCGCTTGACTTACCAGTCTAGCACTGAACTCTCGCGCATGCGCCCTAAAATTTTTCCGGCGCATGCGCAGTAGCGCTTGCAGTGTCTACACTGCAAGCGCTGTCTTCTCTTCTGCGCACGCGCCGTCACTTCGCTAGTCCCGGGAGTGACGGCGCGTGCGCAGAAGAGAAGACAGCTCTAGACTGGTAAGTCTAGCGCTGTCTATCAAGTACCGGAGGGGGCGTGATTAGAGACAGGGGACGTGCCTCGGGCCCGGGGGAGCGGTGCTCCAGAGGAAAGAGGCCGCCCCCCGATGCTCCGATGGCTCATTTGCATATGTTTTAAAGTTTAGATTTCTACGCGACCGCTGCGCAGAACTCTGCATGAAAGGTATGATTTTAAAAGTTGTCACTAGGACTTGTAACCTATGTATTTAAATACATAGGTTACAACCTAGTGACAGAGCCTCTTTAACAGTTGTTGTAGAGATGTGTCTGCTGCTAGAACTCTGTGTGGCATTGACCTGGTCTCTAATCTGAGCTGCTGTTAACCTGCGATTTCTGAGGCTGGTGACTCGGATTAACTTATACCTCCGCAGCAGAGGTGACTCTTGGTCTTCCTTTCCTGGGGCAGTCCTCATGTGAGCCAGTTTCTTTGTAGCGCTTGATGGTTTTTGCGACTGCACTTGGGGACACTTTCACAGTTTTCCCAATTTTTCGGACTGACTGACCTTCATTTCTTAAAGTAATGATGGCCACTCGTTTTTCTATACTTGCTTTTTTCTTGCCATAATACAAATTCTAACAGTCTATTCAGTAGGACTATCAGCTGTGTATCCACCTGACTTCTACCCAACACAACTCATGGTCCCAACCCCATTTATAAGGCAAGAAATCCCACGTATTAAACCTGACAGGGCACACCTGTGAAGTGAAAACCAGGTGACTACCTCTTGAAGCTCATCAAGAGAATGCCAAGAGTGTGCAAAGCAGTAATCAAAGCAAAAGGTGGCTACTTTGAAGAACCTAGACTATAAGACATATTTTCAGTTGTTTCACACTTTTTTGTTAAGTATATAATTCCACATGTGTTAATTCATAGTTTTGATGCCTTCAGTGTGAATCTACAACTTTCATAGGCATGAAAATACAGAAAACTCTTTGAATGAGAAGGTGTGTCCAAACTTTTGGTCTGTACTGTATATGTAACACCATACACATAAATACACCATATACATGGTACAGATACATATATACACCATATATATACAACACACATAAATATACCATATATACACTACACACACATACTACCCAACTTTTGAAAAGCCTAAGGAGCCAAACTATGAGCACAGCAACAAGTTTTTTAAAGCGCTGACCCACACCTCTAACTCCACCCAATGTCTATCTGTACATGTCCTGACCCTGCCTAGTCTCCATTGTGCCCCCCACACAGTAGTTATGCCAAATTTTGGATGGTTGGGAGGTATGCATACATAAGAAGAGTATATAAACAGTACACTCACATAATTACATATACAATATGCACCCATACATGATAGATACAGTATATAAATTACACAGGCTATACTTACAGTAGATACACCTACATATATACATTTTATACACATTTGTACCTAGCACTAAAGACATATTTGCATACACATTATATTCAGTGCTATCCAGAATACAGCGCCACATACCTCTTACATTCATTGACTTCTCCTCGTTCTGCATACGTTCTCTTTTCTCATCTTCTCCTTTCAGACCAGGCGCCTTGATGATTTTTCACCCATCTCTCGTCTCTGCAGTTTGAAAAAAAGACATCTTAGGTTCCTACTTTTCCATCATCCTCCCACATTCTGAACACCCCAATCCTGCCACTCCCCTGCCCGCTGTGCTCCTCAATATTATACTGCAGAAAAATTACTAGTACCACACAGCAATAGTATAAACATTATGTTCCTCAATTATTACTTGGGGACCATGGGGAACATAATGATTACTATTGTGGGTGCTATGAGAGCATTATTACTTCTGGGACAAAGTGGGGACATTATTATTGGGGCACTATTACTACTAAGTGCACCCTGGCACAGAATTATTGCTATTGGTGGGACTTTGGGGAGAACTATTACTGTGAGGGGCAAATGGGCCACTTAAAATGAGCATAAGTACAAAAAATCCCCCTAATAATGTGCACTAGTTCAAAAATGCTTCCGTTCTGTGTGGAAGTACAAAAAAAATCCCCCTCTTAGTGCCCCCAACTAATGTCCACATAGTGCCCCCATGATGTGTGCAAGTGTAAATTTTCCCTATATAATGCCCCCAGTAAATGTACACATAGTGCTCCTCTCCCCATAGTGCCCCCATAATGTGCCAGTATAAGATTCCCCCATAATGCGCCAGTATAAATGCCCCTTCCTAGTGCCCCCATAATGTGTTATTTCCCCCTCCAACACCATAGTGCCCTATAATGTGCCAGTATAAATGCTCCCATAATGTGCCAGTGTAAATGCCCCCAGGTGTACCAGTATAAATGCCCCCATAGTGGCCCATGATGTGCCAGTAGATGCCCCCATAGTGTCCCCCATGATGTGCCAGTAATGCCTCCAGTAGATGCCCCTGTAGTGTCCCACATGATGTGCCAGAAATGCCCCCATAGTGTCCCCCATGATGTGCCAGTAGATGCCCCCGTAGTGTCCCCAATGATGTGCCAGTAGATGCGCCCATATTGTCCTCCATCATGTGCCAGTAATACTCTCATAGAGTCCTACATCATGTGCCAGTTAGCCCCCATAGTATCCCCCATCATGTGCCAGCAATGCCCCCATAGTGTCCCCATGATGTGCCAGCAATGCCCCCATAGTGTCCCCTATGATGTGCCAGCAATGCCCCCATAGTGTCCCCCATCATGTTAAGTAATTCGCCCATTTGATGCCCCCATAGAGCACCACATAAAAGAAAAAAAAAACACTTATACTTACCTCCATGCTGTCAGCAACACCAAGCCCTGCTCAGGCGGACGTCATCGCCGGGCTTGAATGAAGCTGGGCTTGATGAAGTGAGAAACAATTCTGCTAAAACCATGTCAAATTACTGTGAGCTACGGGACACCTCCCTAATGACAACTGCTTTGGGGTCACAAAGTAGTGAAGAAGATTTAAGAAAATTAATTGTTCAATAGCAACCAATCATTGCACAGATTTAGTTTGCAGCCATGCCATAATCATACTTCCGCTGCACCACAGAAGTGTCTGGGTTGTGAAATGTATTAATCATTCCTAGTAATTCCCAGCATCCTCCTGTTCAAATGACATGAATGTGTAACTTTATAACTGCAATGAAAACTCTGTAAATCTTTAGTTGTCACAATTTCTGGCATAACACACTTTGACACTCATTCATTTATGGCTTTTTACACACCTGTCTTAATCTCTCCCCTTCTTGCTTTAGATGCACCGCAACTTTACTTTGTAAAGTGGCGAGATGTAAGTATGTAAAACCCCCAAAAAGTCACAAAATCAACAGCAACGTACACCAGTTTGCTACTTTTTGGCGCCATTTTTCTGTTACAGACGGTGATGATAAATGTCCCCCTAAATGTATAGATTCCACTGAGGAAACCATTTCCAAAATCAAACAATATGACAAAGTTAGCTGTGGCTAACTTTAAACAAATGTGTTACTAACTATATACAAGGCCTTATGTGCATTGGCCCATAATATGACTTTGTATTGTAGTGCATATATTACCAGGTGGAGTTATGTATCATGAAACAAAATGCTGAGCATTGACGATCAATGATGGACAATAGTTTTTTTTTTTTAATATCAGATGCTGTGGGGCTTCTGCATTTCTTCTGTTGGACACTCTGAAGTCTCCTAGGATATGTTTCTCTCATCTTTATCAATTTATTAATTTTTTTGGTGTTGGTATTTAAAGCTTTCAAATGAGCGGAGTGAGCTCAGACAGGAGCCCGCTCTGCTCAGCTAAATCCTGGTATAGCGCATCGGTAAGTGCTGTGCTTAAGATCAGGGGGCACAGGTAGGAGCAGTGATACATACACAGCGCTCAATAAGCCCACAGTACAGTAATATCCGTACACCACTGACATGTCAGCGGTGTACAAATGTAGTGATTTTATAGTGCTATAGGAGAGGAAAACTTTAGATAGATATTTCTCTATTAAAAAAAAACATTAATAAAGTATATTACTAAAATTATTTTTAGGACATTTCCAGCATTTTTAAATAAAGTTTTTAAAAAGTTTAGTTAAAAGTGAAATTTTCACTTGCCAGCAGCTGTATGAAAACAGTACTCACATAGAACCAGTCTCTCCCTATGCTTTCCCCGATAAAACTGACTTTTCTATTGATAATTGATTAAATCTATCTAATCAAATATGTCCCTACACTGCCTGTATACTGTTCATACCACATCTACATTACTGGCTTATGTCTGTAATAGCTTTCTGCAAGACACAACAAAGACACAAACTGAGAATGGCGTCTTTGGCTTCTGAGACTGAAGGACTTTCCAAAATCCTGTCTCCTGATTGGTTCTCAACCTGTCTGTCAGCCCCTGAGCCAATCAGGGCAACCACCCTCCACCCCAGGGCCATTTGATCCTCCATCTTCATCCTCCCTGTCATTTTTGCCACCAATTGTCTCTGTTAAATGGGGCTGGCACCATTTTGTGCGTTTTGTTCAAATTGAATCACCAAAACTTTGTTTTTGTCTTCACCTTCAAATTCGTTTGGCATAACTAGGTGGCTTTTATAGCAAAGTTTACTCTGGCCTTTCTGATCTTGATTGTGACCAGCGCCTTGCATCTTGAGATAAAGTCTGGACTTCTATTCAGGCCTTTTGGTGTCGCTAAGACCGAGTTCACACTTCAGTTATTTGATCAGTTATTTCCATCAGTGATTGTGAGCCAAAACCAGTAGTAAAGGTTACTCTGAAATAAGGTATAATGAAAAGATTTCCTCCTGTTCTGTGTTTTTGACCAGCACCTGGTTTTGGCTCACAATCACT
Organism: Rhinella marina; assembly: GCA_900303285.1. NCBI lineage: Eukaryota > Metazoa > Chordata > Amphibia > Anura > Bufonidae > Rhinella > Rhinella marina. The sequence continues at coordinate 147,041 of ONZH01013301.1, forward strand.
GATGGAAATAACTAACCAAATAACTGAAGTGTGAATTCAGCCTAAGGGCTCATGCACACGGCCGTTGAGCAATGGGTCCGCAATCCGCTAGATGCGGAGCGGAGGCAAGGATCAGAACACCACGGAAGCACTACTGTGTGCTTCTGTGGTGTCTCTGGCCATGCCTCCGCACCGCAAAAAAGTAGCGCAAGCACTACTTTTTTGCGGTGCGGACCCTCGGATGCAGATCGCGGACCCCATTCAAGTGAAAGGGTCCGCGATCCGCATGCGGTGGCCCCATGGTCAGTGCCCGTGCATTGAGGATCGCAGTTTGCGGCCCGCAGCACGGGCACGGCTGGCACACGCTCGTGTGCATGAGCCCTAAGTTTGCTAGTGCATTCCTTCTTTTTAACCCCTTCAGTACCAAGCAACTTTTCACCTTAAAGGGGTTGTCCAAGTTATGAAAAAATATATATAGCACTGTAAATCTGATGGGCAGCAATATATAACTAAGTTCAGCAAGTTTTAGGCAAAAAAAATCTATATTTCCTTGGTTCTCTTCTGGCCTTTGTTTACATGCAATAACAACAATCTCAGCCCCTCCCCCCTTCTCTACAAAGGCAGTGAATACAAGTGCTGAGTGACATGTCTGCCTGCTGGAATACTCAGCAGCATGTTGTATGTGTAGGACTACAATTCCCAGCTGTACAATGACACTGCTGATACACACAGGAAATTCTCCCTACCTGTTCTTGTACAATACAATTCTTCTATAGCTTCTTGCCCAGCATTTGTCTCCTCTCACTGCTGCAGCTACTATTTGTTGTAAAGCCTTGAGCCCTCAGTGTGTTCTGGCTGAAGGAGTTAATGTTTTATCTGAAGGAATCCAGGGAGAAAGCAGATAGCAGCCCGGCAAAGAAAGGGGGCGTGGCCAGTGACGTCTCGTGTACAGACTGTTATCTGAACTCAGGCTTGTGCACGAAACATCACAGACCAGGGAGATAAGCTGACATCACAGGTCATGTGACCCTCAGTCAACTCTGAGAAACCAGCAGCTTTAGAAACACAAAGTATATGGGAAAGTTGTTATACCTGACAAGTTAGAAACATATATTGTACTTCATGTTAGTGGTAAATTCAAGTAGATATGTTTTAACGTTATTTATAAAAACAAAATCCAAAATTTACTGAAAATTTGGAAAAATTCACAATTTTCGAAATTTGAATTTCTCGGCCTAAAAGATGGATAGTGACACCTCCTAAAACAATTATTACTTAACATTCCCCATATGTCCACTTTATGTTGGCATTTTGTAAATGTCATTTTATTTGTTAAGAGTCGTTAGAAGACTTAGAATTTTAGAAGAAACTTAAAATTTTCAACAAAATTTCAAAAACCCACTTTTTAAAGAACCAATTCAGTTATTAAGTCACTTTGTGGGGCTTACATAACAGAAACCACCCATAATGACATTTTAGAAACTACACCACTCAATTTATTCAAAACTGATTTTACAAACTTTGTTAACACCAAACAATTATCTATATTTACTACCCTATAGAAACACCCCATATGTGTTCTTAAACTGCAGTATAGCACACCACAGGGCTCAGAGGGAAAGCGTGCCATATGGTTTTTGGAGGGCAGCATTTGCTGGAATAGTTTATGGGCGTTATGTCGCATTCGAACTGATCATGTGGTACCCCTACAGTGGAAGCACCCAAAAACTGACCCCGTTTTGGAAACTATACCCCACAAAAAAATTTTGAATGGGCGCAGTGAGTGCTTTGGCCCAAAAGGTGTTTCACAGAATTTAGAAACACTTGGCTGTGAAAATGAAAAATTACATATTTTACAAGAAAATGTTGCTTTAGGCTAGAGATGAGCGAATCTATTCGCCGCTTCGTACATTTGTATCGAATCTTCCATTTTTCCTACTCTGAAGCGAATCCAGATTCTGTCAGATTCGCTTTGTATTATTCGTAAATGTTCTTAAAATTTTGAACGCTAACGCTACGTACGCAATGCACGCATTCTTCTTGCCCCAGGCCCCCCGAAGCGGGAAAATTACAATACGCCCCTTCAAGAGCGGGAAAGTGAAGATACGCCCCCCTCAGAAGCAGGAAAAACCAGCCCGACCCACCAGGAACTAACTATTTGCACGTATAGGGAGTGAAGCTGCTGGTGCAGCTGGTGTGGCGGAGGTGGCTGGAGCGTTCACTTCGCCACCCTGCAGAATAACAACAACAACACCTTCCATTCAGCAGAATCCGATTGTGCCAGCATCAGTGACGGCCCACGCCCAGACCCTATGGGACTACAAGAATGCAGTGGAGGACTGGGTCATCCAAGTATTGGACCATCCGAGGCCAGGAGATCCTACACTGGAGCGGCAAATGGGAACCGTCCTGTGGTTTTCTGTGGAGCGAGGCTCTGGCTTCTTGGCAGATGACGAGGATTTCAAGGAGTACTTTGTGGGCCGCAGGTCAGTGAAACGGCCGTATCTGCCCCAACCCCGTCACAGCCTGTATGTGGGGGATCAGGTGGAATACACCCCCATGGCATCCCTGAAAGGCCCCTTTGCTACCGGGGTTACCGTATTATCTAAGCCCCTGGTCCCTACCTCACCACCTGAACTTTGGCTGGAGGAACCACCAGGCGAAGTACGGGTGTGCATTTCAGGGAGAAGCCACAGCCGGAGCCTCTGATCCCTGGATTGCCACCACCACCACTATCACAGTCCTTTCAGTTGGGTCAGCTGACAACTTCATCGTTTATGTTCCAGTCCACGGTGATCCACCAGTACCAACTACCTTGGAAAATGAAGCCAGCAGCAGCCAGGGGAGCTGGGTCTTCTTCCCTGGATGCAACCTTGCCTCATCCGCTGCAGCCAGAAGTCCTTACCCCTGCTGTCCCGGCAGGAGAATCCGGAAAAGTAAAGGCGCAAGTGGCTGCATCGCTCTCCATTGTGACCACCACCCGGACCCGGTCAAGTCCGACTTCTGGAAGAAAAGGGCAGTGGAGCTTCACCACGGCAGCCAGCTTGGCCTACAGGAAGCATCATCTGAGGAACCCTTCTACTGGCTGATTTAAAGGACACCTCTGGAGGACCTATGGGAGCCAAAACATGGACTGCACCTGACGGGTAAGAGCTAGTTGGCACTTGTTTTTAGTTTATGTTGTTTTTATTGCCCCCTGTTTGACTCTTACCCAGATGGACATGGCTTGTCATGACTCCCCCCCATTCTGCAGAAAATCCCCAGTTGCGCCTAAGCGCGCCTATTTTGCTTTTCCCCCCTCTTCTCAGGTTATATGGGAGCCCCCTTTGTCAAAAGGGTTCTCTATTTGCTAATATATATATATATATATATATATAGCATATATATATTACAAAATTACCTCACGTGGATTACAACTAAATTTTGGACTATGTGTTCCAGTGTTTTATCATGCCAAGCAGCCACAAGGAGAGACTCAAATGTATATCTGTGCCTTTTATGCTTGCAAATGTGAAATTGATTGCACTAAAATCTTTGCATAATTATGTCTTTGCTGTATTTTAGCAATAATGTTTTTACAGGTTCAGCAACGTTCAAGCACTTTAGCCCATTGTGTGTATTCTTTTTCAGGTACTGCAATGTGTCCTATTATGCACTTAATGTACAGTGTTTTTTAGTAAATTATGCAAATTAAGCCGGATAGCTAACACCTTACTTTTCTAGCTCATATGGACTGCCTCTAAAGACTGTTCGCCGCGGCCTAGCCTCGTGCGTATGACGCAATCACGAGTCAATAGTATGCTAAGGATTCGTACACACTTTGTACACTAATGCTTACGTATTGCGTACTTTTAACAAAGCTGAATGTATGTTCGTAATTTGTGTAGAAATGTTCGCAAAACAACAATTTTCACACAAATTCGACCAAATAAATTCGTATTAAGAATGAATCTTGTCAGAAATTCGTTGATTATTGGCCGAAGTGAATTTTGGATGATTCGCTCATCTCTACTTTAGGCCCAAATTTTTCACTGACATCTCTTACGCCATGAAACTGGACATGGAGCCATGTAAAATGGCTATAATTCTTAAATGGTTGATGCACAATTCTTGTGATACCTCGAGTTAAAGCTGAAAGTCTACACTTCCATTACATCTTTATAGATTTTCAAACTCATTGTGGTGGTGTACAGAAGGTAAATTATTAAAATTATGTCACTGTCCAAATACCTCTAGACCTAACTGGATATAGGATATTAACAACCTTATACTTTCCAGGGGCATAGCTATAGGGGGTGCAGAGGTAGCAGTCGCTACTAGGCCCAGGAGCCTGAGGGGGCCCAAATACCCTTGTGCCACAAGAAGACACCGGTATTATAGAAAATACATGCTGGTCAAGTTACACCTCTGGCTGGAGGGAGAGGGTTAGGTAAAACATTTGGCATGGTGGAGTAAGGCTACTTTCATACTTGCTTTTAACACTTCAGTTTTGTCCCCATTCATTGTCAATAAGGACAAAATTAAACATAACGGAATGCTCCAAAATGCGTTCCGTTTGGTTGCGTTCCCATACCGGATAGGGATGCAGAGCAAAACGGCATGACACACAATGCAAGTCAATGGTGCTGGATCCGTTTTCTGGGACACAATAGAAAGATCAATTTCCCATTGACTTTCAGTGGAGTTCATGCCGGATCTGTCATTGCTATGTTAAAGATAATACAACCGGACCCGTTTATAACAGATGCAGCCAGTTGTATTATCAGTAACTGCAGCGTTTTTGCTGATCCCTGTTATATCAGGCAAAAACTCAAGTGTGAAAGAAGCCTTTCTGTTTCAATTTTTGTCTCAGGCAGCATGAAGGCTATGTGCTTCCCTGCCCCTGGCCACAAAGCACTGGGGGATGGGGGGCCCAAGCTGAACTCTTGCACCAGAGCCCATGAGCCTTTAGCATACGCCCCTGATATTGTCATACAGTATAATGCTCAAATAATACATAAATACAGTCAAATGAATATTTACAGTCCATAAGGGCCTATATTACTGTACTGTAGTTAGAGTTGAGTGAATCAAGCTTTAGATCCAAGCTTGGGAATTGCTGCTGAAAGAAGACTTACCAGACAAGGCAGACACAGAGGTCTGAGAAGGGTTCTCTGACCTCCAAGATAATATCTTCATTCACATTTACATGGACAATATACTGATGAACTTTATTCTTTCTGTAATTAATTAACTTTTATGAACACTGTAAATAAATTTCATTATTAATACTTTCATTAAAAATCCTTCTGAGTCCTCCTACATATATTCTGCCAAAAAAGACATACACTAGGAGATCTGAATATATATTTTTCTGAATATTTGATAGATAGATAAAGTTACAGGATGTAATATAATAGCATGTTTTTTAATAGGATGCCTTCTCTTCCAGGTGTACTGTGACGTCATCGGCGCAGGCGCAGTGAGGAAGCCGGGAGCCTGCTACACTCACTGCGCCTGCGCCGAATGAAGGACGCACGACGCAGGCTTTGGATCGTACAGGGCCGGTAGCAGAAGGAGCGAGCTGCTTGGCCCTGTCAATCAACGCAGAGGAGGCGTTATTGAAGGTGGGGAAACGGCGCCTCTAGGAGCAGGATTATCGCCCCCCCCCCCCGCTCCTAGTAGGCTAATTTACATATAATAAAAGTTAAAATTTCACAAAAACGGGGACACTAAGAGTAAAATGTCTAACATATTTGGCATCAGGTGACATTTGCACATTGCAAATGTCATCCTGTTTAATAGGGTAAAAGTTGATGACAGAAACCATTTAAGCCATCTCCCCTGATTGGTCATCCCATGTTCTTCATGTGATAAAGGTCCTTCAGAAGCTGAGGGACTATAATTGTTTTTGCTAAGTTGAGTAAATGCAAGTTTTGAGTAAGAGAGGTCTCCTTTCTGGGCTACATTATTTCTCCGCAAAAATTTGGTATGGATCCCGCTAAGGTGCGCCAGGCCTACCTGTTTGAAGGTTTTCTAAGAGATGCTATCTTGGAGTTCCTCAATGAAAATAAGCAAATAACTCCATATCAGCATGGCTTCATGAGGGAGCGGTCATGTCAAACTAATTTAATCAGTTTCTATGAGGAGGTAAGTTCTAGACTGGACCATGGCGAATCAATGGATGTCGTATATCTGGACTTCTCCAAAGCATTTGACACGGTACCACATAAAAGGTTAGTATATAAAATGAGAATGCTTGGCCTGGGTGAAAATGTCTGTATGTGGGTAAGTAACTGGCTCAGTGATAGAAAACAAAGGGTGGTTATTAACGGCACATATTCAGATTGGGTCACTGTCACTAGTGGGGTACCACAGGGGTCAGTATTGGGCCCTATTCTATTCAATATATTTATTAATGATCTTGTAGAAGGCTTGCACAGTAAAATATCAATTTTTGCAGATGACACTAAACTGTGTAAAGTAATTAACACAGAAGAAGACAGTACACTGCTACAGATGGATCTGGATAGACTGGAGGCTTGGGCAGAGAAGTGGCAGCCCTATTCTCTTCAATATATTTATTAATGATCTTGTAGAAGGCTTGCACAGTAAAATATCAATTTTTGCAGATGACACTAAACTGTGTAAAGTAATTAACACAGAAGAAGACAGTACACTGCTACAGATGGATCTGGATAGACTGGAGGCTTGGGCAGAGAAGTGGCAGATGAGGTTTAACACTGACAAATGTAAGGTTATGCATATGGGAAGGAATAATGCAAGTCACCAGTACATACTAAATGGTAAAATATTGGGTAACTCTGACATGGAAAAGGACCTAGGAATTTTAGTGAACAGCAAACTAAGCTGTAGAAACGAGTGTCAGGCAACTGCTGTCAAGGCCAATAAGATAATGGGCTGCATCAAAAGGGGCATAGATGCCCGTGATGAGAACATAGTCCTGCCACTTTACAAATCACTAGTCAGACCACACATGGAGTACTGTGTACAGTTCTGGGCTCCTGTGAACAAGGCAGACATAGCAGAGCTGGATAGGGTTCAGAGGAGGGCAACTAAAGTAATAACTGGAATGGGTGGACTCAGTGGCGTAACTACAACTAACTGGGCCCCACAGCAAATTTTTGAATGGGGCCCCCCCAGAAACTTCCTCGCAACCCCGAACTCACATGCAACCCTCACTCTTGTGGTTAGTCAAGACTGAGCTCTCCCAGACAAGGCATGACAGCCGCTCCATCCGTTTCCTATAGTGTCACTGTATATAATGTCATTGTATAATACTATTGAGGGGGCCCTGACAATAAAATCTTTTAGTCTCCCTCCTGAGGGGGCCCCTTGTGGGTCTGGGCCCCAAAGCAGCTGCTTCCCCTGCTTCCCCTATTGCTACGCCCCTGGGTGGACTACAGTACCCAGAAAGATTATCAAAATTAGGCTTATTCACTTTAGAAAAAAGACGACTGAGGGGAGATCTAATAACTATGTATAAATATATCAGGGGTCAGTACAGAGATCTCTCCCATGATCTAATTATCCCCAGGACTGTGACGAGGGGACATCCTCTGCGTCTGGAGGAAAGAAGGTTTGTACACAAACATAGAAGAGGATTCTTTACAGTAAGAGCAGTCAGACTATGGAACTCTCTGCCTGAGGAGGTAGTGATGGTAAGTTCACTAAAAAAGTTCAAGAGAGGCCTGGATGTATTTCTGGACGGTAATAATATTACAGGTTATAGTTACTAGAGATGGGTCGTTGATCCAGGGAGTAATTCTGATTGCCTGATTGGAGTCGGGAAGGAATTTTTTTTCCCTAAAGTGGGGAAAATTGGCTTCTACCTCACAGGTTTTTTTTGCCTTCCTCTGGATCAACTTGTAGGAAAACAGGCCGAACTGGATGGACAGATGTCTTTTTTCGGCCTTATAAACTATGTTACTATGTTAACTCCCTTAAGGTCCTTCAACGGTTAATAGACTTCGCTAATAGAATAGAAGACTCATCAAAAGTTCTGTCACTGTGGTCCTGAGGCTGGGTCCACCTTTGAAACCTTAAAGACGACTTTTATTAAGACACTGGTGCTTGTTCGGCCTGATGTGACATCTGATGAGACATTTGGGTACGGCCGAATGCTTGAATCCCCGGCAACCATGGTGGACCCTGTTATTTATGCGTTTTAACCTTGTAGTGACTTTTTGTCCTGGGGGTGCTAATGTATAGGCTGATGCCTTATCACGTAGCTTTGACGCAGGGCATTGATAGCCTGGTAATATTCTGCCTCCAGGTGTCATGGTTGCCGCTATTAATTCTGATCTGGCCGCTGAGATAGGTGGTTTTCAGGATTTAGCTCCCAAGGATCTTCTTTCTGGTAAATTATTTGTGCTTCCTAACTTGCGCATTAAAATTTTGAAGGAATTTCATTGTTCTGCTTTGGAAGGTCATCCAGGTGGACTAAACATCTGATCTCCCCCCTTAAAGAAACTCCCCAGTGCTAAAGAGTTTGTTTAACTACCTTATTTGTTGAAAACATCCTTAAGCTGCATGGTGTTCCTCCATTCTCTTGGATAGGGGTGTCCAGTTTGTCTCTAAATTCTGGAGGAAGTTCAGCAAGAAACTCTCGTCCACACTCCACCCTGAGACAAATGGGCAAGGTGAAAGGGTCAACCAGGTACTAGAGCAGTTCTTGTGGTGCTTTATTTTGGACTGCAAAATGAGTGGAGAAAATTTTTACCTCTAGCGGAGTTCTCGATTAACAATCATGTAAGTTCCTCCAGTGGTATATCTCCTTTCTTTTGTAACTATGGTTTTAACCCATGGTTTTTGACAGTGTGTGGATCTAATTCTGTATATCCTGCTGATTAAGGCTGGGATTGCTGCAGTGAGTGGGCCCACAGAGGTCCTGATCGGGGGTGATGTTAGGGTTGCTACCTTTCCCAACAAAAAAATACCAGCCAAGTTTACACAAGTAAACTTACCGGCCATTTTTCAGCACAATTTTGTAAATTGAATAAAAGGATTTTCAAGTATTAAGATATTGATAACTTCTCAGGAGGCATAATCAATATCAAATTAATGTGGGTCTGATAACCCCTACACCCCTGCTGTTCAGCTCTTTTGGACAACTGCTAGCAATGGACACTATACAGTAGACAGGAGGTTCAATCCACGGTGTACTTTCCATTTCTGGCATACTGTAGCTCCACTTTCATTCACTTGATTTGGAGCTGAGCTGTACTATCCTGGCATAGCTACTACACAGTGGATGGAACCTTGAGCTTCTGGTTCTCTCCACTGATGTAATGTTATGCCATGTTTTGGTATGCAATGTATTGACGGAGCATATAGTGAGAGTTCAGAGAGGAAGGAAGCTGTGCCTCAAGCTCCCTCGTCTGAAGCCCAAGCAAGCTATAGAGACTAACAGATCTCTGCAAGACCTGCAGAAAGAGAAGGAGGGAAAGATAAAGGTGGGAATTGGAGAACTTGAAACCAGCATAGGAGTAACCAAAGTCTTCTAACTATGGCCTGGTTTTCTGACTCTTACACCCTACACCAGCCATTGCACTCTCCATGCCCTACTTTGCACTCATCCAAATACGTAACCACAAGGGTACCCTAGCTACCATTAGGCAGGAGTCCCTTAATAAGGGAAGAAAGGGTTCCCCCTCCTTTCACTTCATGGCCATAGGGAGAAACGGTGTGAGGACAGCCACCATGATTGGCTATAACAACAAGTGCCACTACCACTTCCATTCTCCGCTCTGGCTCCTAATGGGCTTGCTGCACCAGCACCAGAAACTAAATACTGGATGGGGCCAGAAGCAGAAGGTTCTGTCCATTGTGTAGTGGCTATACTGGCATACTTCAACTTAGATCTTATTCAAGTGAATGGGCTTTTAACAATTTGATTAAATGTATGTGGTAATAATGTTTTCATGCACTAGATTTTTGTGTTCCAGGCAAAGACCTGAAAACAAAAGCTTATCTGCAATACGAACATATTGTATCATGTAAAGGTACAGTATACATCAACAATCCAATTTTTTTAAAGGCATCTTTCAGCAGATTTGTTCCTATGAAACTGGTTGACTTGTTGCATGTGCACTTGGCAGCTGGAGGCATCTGTTGCTCCTGAGCTTCTAGGAGCAATAGGGGCGTTGCTATTTTAACTACATGCTCAGCAGAGGCGTAGCTAGAGGTTCAGCACAGGGGGGGCGAAACATACTTGAGTGGGCCCCCCACTTGGCTTCCCAAACGCACGTTTCCAACTTCACAGGCACATACTACTAGTTGTGGTTATAATATTGTATTAGAAAGATTACTATATAAACTGCTAGATCATCTATGCTGCTAAGTACAGTACAATAGACTTTCTACATACCCTACTCTAAATACTCTACCACATAATGCAGTGAAATATAGGATTAATAGGAGTAAAAAACAAGAGGACTCCTATGTTAAAGGAAACCTGTCCACAGTTTTTACATCACTAAACTAACAGTCCCCTGCCCCCATCAGACCTCAGATCATCAGAATGTGCCCCCCATCAGACCTCAGATCAGTGTATTGTGCCCCACCAGACCTCAGATCAGCGTATTGTGCCCCATCAGACCTCAGATCAGCAGAATATGCCCCCATCAGACCTCACATCAGCCTACTGTGCCCCCATCAGACCTCAGATCAGCGTATTGTGCCCCATCAGACCTCACATCAGCCTACTGTGCCCCCATCAGACCACATCAGCGTATTGTGCCCCATCAGACCTCAGATCAGCGTATTGTACCCCATCAGACCTCAGATCAGCAGAATGTGCCCCCATTAGTCCTCACATCAGCCTACTGTGCCCCCATCAGACCTCAGATCAGCGTATTGTGCCCCCATCAGACCTCCGATCAACAGAATGTGCCCCCATCAGACCTCAGATCAGCGTATTGTGCCACATCAGACCTCAGATCAGCATATTGTGCCCCCATCAGACCTCAGATCAGCAGAATGTGCCCCCATCAGACCTCAGATCAGCGTATTGTGCCCCATCAGACCTCAGATCAGCGTACTGTGCCCCCATCAGACCTCAGATCAGCGTACTGTGCCCCCATCAGACCTCAGATCAGCGTACTGTGCCCCCATCAGACCTCAGATCAGCGTATTGTGCCCCATCAGACCTCAGATCAGCGTATTGTGCCCAATCAGACCTCAGATCAGCAGAATGTGCCCCCATCAGACCTCACATCAGCCTACTGTGCCCCCATCAGACCTCACATCAGCCTACTGTGCCCCCATCAGACCTCAGATCAGCGTATTGTGCCCCCCACCAGACCTCAGATCAGCGTATTGTGCCACATCAGACCTCAGATCAGCCTACTGTGCCCCCATCAGACCTCAGATCAGCGTATTGTGCCCCCATCAGACCTCATATCAGCAGACTGTGCCCCCATCAGACCTCATATCAGCCTACTGTGCCCCTATCAGACCTCAGATCAGCGTATTGTGCCCCCATCAGACCTCAGATCAGCAGACTGTGCCCCCATCAGACCTCATATCAGCAGACTGTGCCCCCATCAGACCTCATATCAGCAGACTGTGCCCCCATCAGACCTCATATCAGCCTACTGTGCCTCTATCAGACCTCAGATCAGCATATTGTGCCCCCATCAGACCTCATATCAGCAGACTGTGCCCCCATCAGACCTCATATCAGCCTACTGTGCCCCTATCAGACCTCAGATCAGCGTATTGTGCCCCCATCAGACCTCAGATCAGCAGACTGTGCCCCCATCAGACCTCATATCAGCAGACTGTGCCCCCATCAGACCTCATATCAGCCTACTGTGCCCCTATCAGACCTCAGATCAGCATATTGTGCCCCCATCAGACCTCAGATCAGCATATTGTGCCCCCATCAGACCTCATATCAGCAGACTGTGCCCCCATCAGACCTCATATCAGCCTACTGTGCCCCTATCAGACCTCAGATCAGCGTATTGTGCCCCCATCAGACCTCAGATCAGCAGACTGTGCCCCCATCAGACCTCATATCAGCAGACTGTGCCCCATCAGACCTCATATCAGCCTACTGTGCCCCTATCAGACCTCAGATCAGCCCACCCAGCCACATAGGATTAAAATAAAAAACTTTACTTACCTGTTCTGCGCTGCGGCTGCCCTCCGGTCCGCGCTCCGCTCTCTTCCCTGGCCCGCGCACACTATGACCTGACGCTGCGTGCAGCGTCAGGTCATAGTGCGCGCCGCCAGGGAAGAGAGCAGAGCGCGGACCGGAGGGCAGCCGCAGCGCAGAACAGGTAAGTAAAGTTTTTTATTTTAATCCTATGTGGCTGGGTGGGCTGATCTGAGGTCTGATGGGGGTCCCTAAATACAAGTGAGCGCTTCCATAATGGAAGCGCTCACTTGTATTCGCCTGATAGAAGGCAAGGTCATCCTTGCTGGGGCCCCCCCTGAGTCACTGGGCCCGGAGCCGTCGCCCCCCTGCCCCCCCGGTAGCTACGCCACTGATGCTCAGCTCTCTCTGCAACTGCTGTGTCCTCTGCACTTTGATGGATAGGGCCAGACAATATAAACGTGATCCTGTCTGGCCCTGATCTTCTAAAGTTAATCAAAGTGCAGAGGGAGCATTTTTTGAGGGGGTTTAGCACAAAATAGCTTCCCTCGATATTTTTTGTATTGTTCCACAGAGACCCGTTTAAGCCACTGACCATGCAGCACGGGCACCACTTCTGTACTGGTTTCTATTTACTTCCAGGCAGCAGTCATGTGCTGTCCAAGTACAGTATGTGCTTGCTGCTGCCAATAACTAGTCTTTGCGGAGGTAAACAGAGACTGTAAGACACCAGGGTGATGACAGCTTAATGTGATTTTCCCATCTCAACATTTGTGGAATATTTCTGGGACCCACATCTATCTCCAGAATGGAGCCCCCGGAAGTGAAGGAAGAGCAACTGTGCATGCTATAGGAGTCCCTTAGTGATGAATGGACAGGTGGCTTGCTCTTCATTCACTGCTATGGGACTTCTGAGCTATTCTCAGAAGTCTTATAGCCGTGAATAGAGAGCACACTGCGAATTCATGGTGTGCTCGTCTTTATTTGCGGGGCCCCATTCTGGAGGTGTGGGACCCACATGTGTCTGATATTTGTGGCATATCCTAGCAATGTGCCACAAATGTTGAGATAAGAAAACCCCTTTAAGTAGACGAACATTAGTTATTTTTATTATTTATATAAAAAATGTAAAATACTAGACAACCCCTTTAAATGCACTTAATGCTAATCAGATAAAAACTGCTTCTTCACATTGCTACTGTCAAATCGGGCGATAAGTACAAAAAAATGTACAAACCTTCTCACTGTAGTGGTGACATTGAATAGAAATATAGTAATTATTAACCTTTATGCTTTGAAGAAGTGCCAAACCTTCACCTTTACTTCGGTTTATGAGTCATACCTTACACAGCTACAGCTACTATTTCTGTGGTTATGACTCATACCTGTGGGAATCCCTGGTTTTTATAAGCATTAAGAAGATCAAGTTATTTTTATGTCGTCAGCCATTTCCTGTTACATCACAAGGACATTATGTTGACTCATGATGAAACGTTGCTAAAGCATATCTGATACTTGTCATGCCAATGTCACGTGCTATTTTTTTTTAAAATTTTGAATAGCGGTTCAGGTATTTCCCAAATACGTTTTCATGTTACAATTCTTAAAGGGTTTTTCCAGTCTCTTGATATTGATTAGCCACAGGTCTAATCTAAACACGTCATATTGATGGTAGGTCATCAATATCAGATCGGTGGGGATCTGATACACAGCACTCCCACCAATTAGCTTTTTTCGGCAGCTGTTGGTATCTGAAACCAAGCAATGGATGGAGCCAGAAACAAAAGGCTTCATTACACTGTGTAATGAAGGTGCACTACTAAACACTGCTTCCCGTTTCCTCTATTGTTTTATTTTTGTTTTTTTTTTGGCACTGTGTCGTACCCCCCCCAATTGGATATTGATGACCTACCATCAATATCCAGTTGGAGTCAAAACTCTTTCAGATTACTCTGTCTAAGGTCCTGTTCATGAATGCATTATGGCTTTTGTTTATATTGGAAACCACAATGAATTGCTGAATGGATACCATTAGACACACAATGGATACCATCAGCATCCGAGGAACTCCATGGTCTTACAATGAGCTCCATTGAGTCCATTTGTGGTTTTTGGCATATTGACAGGAAGTATAGACACCCACTGTGTCACTAAACCTATTTGACTTAGATAACACCCTTAGGAGTAGACCTAACTGGCACCTCTGGTTTTCACTTTTACACTCTTGTAAAGGGATCTGGACTTTGCTATAGGGGAAACATCAGGTTGCTACCTCTTGGAGTAGCCTACATACAGTGACAGCTGACTCAGGCAGGTGAAGAGACTCTGGTGAGTGGCACCAAGGGGACAGACAAGAGTTTGGACAATGGTCAAGTCGAGGTAAGGGCAGGCAAAGTTCGTTTAATGTAGCAAAAAGGCAATAGATCAGAACAAGTTGCAGTGGATCAATACAATTAACAGGCAGAATCAACATAGCAAACAGGCAGCGGTCAGGAGATCAGAGGACACAAACACCTGCAAGGACTAGAAAAGCTAAGAAACTTTTGCTAAGGCTCTCTCCCATAGGGGAAATTCCTTATACAACGCAGGGACAGTGGCCATTGGCTCGGGACCAATTAGGCCACGCACATGCTGGCCCTTTAAATGCCAGCAATGCACACACTCCAAGGGAACAAACCATTAGGGAAAAGGTGGAGATGGCAAGAAGACACCTACACTGAGGGACCAGCAAGGCATCACACACTCCAGCAGCTGTGCCCATTAGGAGGGAAGAAATGCTGGCAGATAGCAAGGAGTGAGTATTCCAATAGCTATGCCTATTCAGAGAGAGGAGGTGCCAGTAGGAATGGACTACCAGCATTACAAATGGCAAGGTGTTATTCTTTCCATCATATCTACTAGAACTGCTGAGAGATGCTTTAAAGGAGATGTGTCATCAGAAGACCTATTGTTTAAATCATGTTTTTATGTTTAACATTTTTAAATAATTTTTGTGCTGTTATTTTTAATTTTACATGTCAATATCTATAGTTAAACAAAAACCAAAAAATCCTGCAGTTTTCACACTGGCCACCAAGCCTAATAGGCGCCACATCGTAGTCTGTAACTTTACTGCAGTTACCTGCTTATCTATACACAGAGGTGATATCATTACTGATAGCATTAGAATGACAGATAAGACAGGATCCATCATTCATAGTAGGTGATTGTCAGAGCTTATCTATTCTTAACTTGTACCGGCGAGCATGCCCAGAAAACTCTCCCACAGAAGTCAATAAGGTCCATGGGGCTGCCATAAAGCAATTTTCTTAATGCTTTTTAAATGCTGCTAAATGCTGTAAAAACAGCTCAGACAAAATGGCGGCCTGCATGCTCATGTTCAAAAAACAGAATAAAAATTTCTGCAATCTGAAAAATTCTAAAAAGCCTCAGTATTCATGTTGTTTTATCTATGGAACATCATCATTCTATTGTAATTAGGGATGAGCGAATCGACTTCGGATGAAATATCTGAAGTCGATTAGCAAAAAACTTTGTTCTAATACTGTACAGAGCGGGAGCTCCGTACAGTATTAGAATGTATTGGCTCCGATGAAGTTATAACTTCAGAAATAGATTTTTACTGTAAAAAACCATTTCCAGAACTCGGGTTCAGTTCCAAGTGGTAATTTTACATTTTGGTGTCCCCAAATGTAGGTGTGTGATCAGTGAAAATGGGACAAGATCTAATATTTCTAAATTACCCTTCCAAATGTGAAAGAAATTAATGAATTCCACCATCTCGTCCTTTACTCAATCTCATCTGCATATACGATCTTAAAGTAACCCACTGGTCAAGAAAAAAAAAAATCACTTTAACTCGTGAACAAACGGTACTCTTACGTGGTGACCTTCTTTTGAAATTTTTAGCTGCAGAACCTCCAGATACCAAACTCCTGTTCTGCCATCCTAGATGGCTACACCACCTCTTCCCAGACTGCCTGTTGCATACTGTGCATTTGGTAGGTAAAGATACTTCCTCCTGTCCTTGAATATGCCAGCACATGGGAACAGTGCTGGTCAATCCAGCAGCAGAGCTGGAAAAGTAGGAAGTGTCTTTGGTTATAGATGCACAGTACGCATTTGACATTGGAAGTCAGTGCCAGAATTACACAGCTCAGTCCATTGTGTAGTCATTGGAGCTGCTTACCGCAGCAATGTTTTCATTAAACTGAATGGAAGCAGTGCTTCGGTTAAAAGTTACGTCCACTGCACAACAGAAGACGCTGTGTAATTCTGGCACTGATTTCTAACACCAGAACTACTCTGAAACAGCTGATTGGCTATGCTGCAGGATGTTGTAAACTCGCCAATCAGGATAGATCATCAATATCTGATCTGTGGAGATGCAACTCCCAGCACCCCTGCAAGTGAATTGTTTGAAGAGCCATGGTGCTCCAGTGAGCATTCTGGCCTCTTCCTATGCTAATGACGTCACGTTAATTGGTCACATGGCCTAGGTGCCGCTCAGTCCCTTTCAAGTAAAAGGGTTTATGCTTGGTAGGTTGTATGAAGGTTATTGCACTGGAGCAAGGGCGGGCTGGGCCGGGGCGGGGGGAGGTGGGCATGTGCCCCCGGGCCAGTGCTAGTAGGGGTGCCCAGCTTAGAGGACAAAAATCCATTCATGATTTTCAAGACTATTTACAAGTACAGGGCTGCACGTGCAGCGCAACTATAGGTCTAAGCACGCAGCACACCAGCACTGGCCGGCTGGTGTGCATTTCGATTGGCTGCTGCGCCACTGCTACAACACACCGACACACTTACTGTGGCCGGCCGTCTAGGGCAGGATCCGGACGGGATGCTCATGCTGCTTGCTGTTGCAGCAAGGATGCCGCCCCCCACCCAGGCCACACTGTTAGCTCTGCCCCGGACACACCATTAGCTCCGCCCCCTAGTGATGTGAACTAGTCAAGCAGATGGAGGCTGGCTGCAGGGTCAGAGTCTCAGAGTGAGAGCAGCAACTAAGCAAACTGTGGCAGTAAGTTGAGGGGGGGGGGGGGGTTGGACAACATAAAATAAGACAAATGATTCATTGGAGAGATATAATAATGTACGCTCTGCAGCCAGCAGGTGAGGTACTGGTGAAGAACATGGCAGCAACAGAAGGCTGCACAATACTGCATCTAACACAACCAGTGGCGTAACTACAACTAACTGGGCCCCACAGCAAATTTTTGAATGGGGCCCCCCCAGAAACTTCCTCGCAGCCCCGAACTCACATGCAACCCTCACTCTTGTGGCTAGTCAAGATTGAGCTCTCCCAGACAAGGTCTGACAGCCGCTCCATCCGCTTTCTATAGTGTCACTGTATATAATGTCATTGTATAATACTGTTGAGGGGGGCCTGACAATAAAATCTTTTAGTCTTCCTCCTGAGGGGGCCCCTTGTGGGTCTGGGCCCCAAAGCAGCTGCTTCCCCTATTGCTACGCCCCTGAACACAACATATATGATAATGATGGTAGCCTTTTGGAAGGCTATGGACATTATGAAAAAAAAAATATAGTGCCATATAATTAAAGGAGTTGTATCATCTCAGATAGTGGGGGCATATCGGTAGGATATGCTCCCATTGTCTGATAGGTGCGCTTAGCGAGGGGGGGCGTGGCCAGCGCCGAACGAGATGGCCGCACTGTAGTGGAGCGCTTACCTTGCCTCGCTCCAGCGGCGACATACAGCTTACCACAGCGACTTTTCACAGCAACAAACAGCATCTGGGAACCTGTAAGAGAGCCATACTTACCATGGTGAAGAGAAGATGAACCAGGGAGCCTCCAAAACACCTGGAGGACTTCTTCTTGGCCGAGGGCAGGGGTGGCAAAGATGGCGACAACAGTGAGGAGAGGCGGGAAACGGAGTCTTCAGACAGCAAAGCAGCAGCTCTTCTCCCTCCATGCAACCTGAAACAAAAGAAAAAAAACAGGTTAGCAACCAATCTAAAAGAAATATAAGCACAAAACCCCCCCAAAATACAAAAATGCCAACAAATGTAACACAAAAGAAAGTATTAACCGCATTAATACATGATGAAGATGATGAAGCAAATTTATCTGACTCATCCAGCATACGCAGCCCTGCAAAACAAAAAGCCAGAAAAGAAGATGATTTTATTTCAGAAAATGAAGCAAATCTACAAAAAACCTTATCATCACAAACAATAAGTGTTCCTACAACAGTAACACATTCCTACATCTAATGACACTATTACTGTAAATTTAATGAAAGGCATGCTGTTAGCCTTAAATTCATCCATCAAAAAGGACATAAACAAAATGTGTACTTCTTTAACTACAAATATAGAAGATCTTGGTGATAGAGTGGGGCACATTGAGAACAAAATTGGCAGAATACGCAGGGGCGCACAATACCCTTGTAGACTCCCATAACTCACTAGATGATGATGTCACAGCTATCAAGGCTAAAATGTTAGACCTTGAAGACCGCTCAAGAAGAAACAATATAAAATTCAGAGGAATTGCTGAATTCGTACTACCAAATGAACTCACTAACTATATACAAAACTTGATGCAAAAACTACTGCTAGAAGCAACACTATTAGATCTCACAGTGGACAGAGCCCACAGACTTCCAAAGCCAAAGTCCATCCCTGAAAGCAAGCCGAGAGATGTACTAGCTCGTATTCATTTTTTCCACATCAAAGAGGCGGTTATGATAGCAGCAAGAAAAACTACATCGCTACCTGAACCATACGACAAAGTCTATCTCTTTACGGACTTATCACAAGCAACTATCCTAGAAAGGAAAAAGCTACAACCAGTCACCTCCTGTCTAAGAGAAAATAATATCCCATAAAAATGGGGATTCCCTACAAAACTACTATTATTCAAAGATGGAACCAGGCATGTAATTCACTCCTTAGAACAAGGCCAAAAATAGATGGAAAAATGGCAACTGGACACAACAGTCATGGAAGCTCAAATAAAACTGAATAAAACACCTGAAAAGAAAGAAAAATAACAGCCTAAAATGGAACTTTTCTGAATCAATCTAGAGGCACAATTTTCCACAGAGACTCTACCCCCCAACTAAACGATCTACAATGATTGCTCTCTGTATTCCTGTTTCCACATCAGTGGACAATTTTTTTTTTTCTATTTTGTCTGTTTACTTGTTTTTCACAGGTCCAAATCATTACTTACCATAAGAAGTGATATTCTTCGAAAGATCCTTTTCTACGCGTCAAGCAATCTTCTCAGACTATTACCAGATCATGACAACATATTTATAACATCCACAGACCTAAAGAAGAGACGACAACTATGTAAGCATATATATACACTTCACAATGACTATTAAGATCATCTCTATAAATGCAAAAGGCTTGAACCACCCATTTAAGAGATTTTCTTGTACACAGATTATGTCAGCATTATTGGATTTAGCTTCTTTCCATAAAGACACTCACCTTTTACAAGAAGACACTATTAGATTCAAACACAGAGACTTTCCTCATATCTTCCATTCCTGCGCAAATACAAAAAAGCAGGGATATCTATAGCAATTCGTAATTCAGTGGCTTTTGAAAAAATCCTAACATATACAGATGTAAAGGGAAGGAGATGTCTACATGCAAACAAACATGATTATACTTATTATTCTTCAGTACATAACATTTAGACCAGAATTGATTACTGCCTAGTTGATAACAATTCTTTATCTTTAATAAAAGGGTCCAAAATAGACCACATAATATGGTCAGACCATGCCCCCTTGATAACCACAAGAGCAGAACAAAATACCTCCAAATCCGAAAACTTATGGAAAATTAACAATTATCTTATCTCAGAACTTTCGATTAAAGATAAATTATCCAAAGATTTAAAAGAGTTCTTCCAATTTAATGACATACCTGATACCAATAAATATACGTTATGGGATGCACATAAAGCATTTATTGGAGGCATGATAATAAAATATGCATCCCATTATAAAAAAACTAAATCAAAAACAATTGCAAGACAAAAAGACAGCATTAACAAAAGTGGAAAAAGCACATAAAGCCAACCCAAACAAATATACAAAAAGCATAATCCCATAGACTACAATTGTTCTGAAAAAAGATGTGTGACAGACATTAAAAAAACATTCTTTACACGTCTGTTTTTCACTGTTCTGTGCATGTAACCTTAGGCTAGTCAGTGCAAGCGAGAGGCTTATAAACCCGCAGCGCTCCGAATGGACCACGCTGTAGTGTGGACCTGGGCATCTCCTGTATATAATTATATATGTACAGCTGGTGTAAGTCATACATCTTCTTGTATATAGTGATATGGAGCATGCTGGTATAACCTGGGCATGTGCTGTATATAATTATATA
>ONZH01013302.1:0-17695 GCA_900303285.1 Rhinella marina
TCATGTCATGATGCGTCAGCTATGGTAGTACTGTATTGTGGTATTAGTTATGTGTACAGTATGACAGCACTGTATTGTAGCATTGGTTTTGTGTACAGTATGGCAGTACTTATTGTAGCATTCGTTTGTGTACAGTTGGCAACACTATTGTGGTATAGTTAAGTGTACAGTATGGCAGCACTGTATTCTGATATTAGTTATATACACAGTATGGCAGTACTATATGATGTCATTATGTATGCGTACAGTATGTCTGTTGTATGGTGGTATTAGTTCCCAGTATGGCATACTGTATCATTATGTCCAGTATGGCAGTACTGTATTGTGGTATTAGTTATTATTAGTATGTAGCATTGTTTTGTGTACAGTATGGCAGTACTGTATTGTAGCATTCGTTTGTGTACAGTATGGCAGCACTGTATTGTGGTATTAGTTATGTGTACAGTATGGCAGCACTGTATTCTGATATTATTAGTATATACACAGTAAGGCAGTACTGTATGATGTCATTACATATGTGTACAGTATGGCAGTACTGTATTGAGGCAATAGTTATGTCCACAGTACGACAATACAGCATGCCCCTAATTTACTATAGTTACTCACCAAGTTCTGCTACTTTGGCCCAACTGGTTTTCCACCTGGTGGTACAGATATATTGTATATGGCATACTATATAACATCAGAGGTGTTCAACCTGTGATGGACGGGCGCATGCACCATATCCACCCAGGAATGGCCACCTATGGGCTAAATAAGCCCCGTCCATTTTTTGGACCATCTTTGCATGTAATAAGGGCATGGACAGCTGTTGTGGCATCTACACCAATGAGCGACCAATAAGCGCATGACTTTGAAGGTTGTTACAGGGTATGGGGACCTCCTGTCATTCATCTCATTGAGGAACATTATAGTGACCTCCTCGCTCCAGCCTGACATGGCTGATAACAGAGAGCAACAGACTGAGATGCCCAAGTGCATATGCCTTAATATGAGAGCTCTATGCCCTTTATACTGCCCTCTAAACCGGAGGAGGCTGCCCCCCTCGCCACATGTTCCCAGGGCATTGAATATTGAGCCTTGTTTTGATGGCCGCACAATCCGTCTCTGCCAGAAACTCATTTACATCCCATAAATGACAGCACAAAAGAGGTTCCCAACCCAGTAACCCATTACGTTCATCTCAGTGGTGGTGGTGGTAGAACGGGCACAAGCCCCCACCTCCCTGCCCACCACCCCTCACAATTTGGCTTTAAGAGTCAACTGGGAAACATACAAAGGCTTAAGATCTATTCACAGGAGGCAACACAAACAAACTCTGTCATCAGGCCTGTCCCCCCGATCCCATTCAGACTGGCGGATAGATGGCACAATGCGCTGGTGATGAGATTACTCCCCCCATCCTTAACCTCTTCCTGGCCACAGACATTATCTAACGATACATGATATGCGAGCAAATACATACTGTGTACATACAGTATACATCTAACATTTTTTTCTTACTACATAGATGAAAAAATAAATTGAAACGCTATGCTCTAATACAGCTACAGGATAAAAATAAACAAATTTAGCAAATGATATATTAGAGGGACATTTACACAGGGGAAAGGTTAAGGTTGGCCAAAAAAAAAAACAGCTGAGAAAAAGACAAAACAGATAAATTACGTTTAAAAAGACAAAAAAAAAAAAAGTCAGGAGAGTGAAATAAGGATCATGAAGACCAGTTTACAGAAAAAAAAAAAAAAAAAATTAAAAAAAAAAAATATATATATATATATATATATATATATATATATATATATATATATATTATATATATATAGTTTTGTTGTTTTTTTAAAGGCATTTTTAATTTATTATTTTTACTTAAAAATTGCATATACATGGAATAATGGAATTATATGCTGTTTTATAATAGAGGAACATATCAGAAAAATATTAGTAAATAACAAACAAAAAGAAAATAAATATATAAATAAAAGTTTACAACTTAAAAGTTAAGACAAACTCTTAAAAAAATAGATAAAAAAGAAAACAAAAAATGGACATTTTTAATTTTTTTTTTTTTACATGAACCCAGAATATAAGAATATCCCATCCAATGTTTTTACAGTAAATATTAATTAAATTTAAAAAATAAATTAAAAAAATATATAGAAATATAGCCATTAACACAACAGGATATTTATATATATTTTATTTATATATTTATTTTTAAACCTAAAACTGGAAAATACGAATATTTAATCACAGTTGAACAAAAAAAAACATGGTAAAGAACTTTAAAGCATTTTTATATTTAAAAAAAAATATCCTAAGCAAAATTATCATATAGCTAGGCCCCATCACAGAATGACATATGATGGCAGCCAGACCATGGTGAAAGGGTTGCTGAGACTTGCAGTCCTCCTAGCCATAAGTGGCAGTGCCATCAACTTAACCTGCTTGTGCAGTGATGAAAAGCAATGGTAGCAGGGCCAGCCACCTCCCTCCCCGGACACGGCGATCCCCCCCTCTCCATGCTGCCACCTCTTCTCTTGCAGAGGTCTGGGCTCTCACTATTTATATTGGGTGCTGGTCCTCTCGGGTTGTCACTTGTCAGCCATTGGTGCATCTGCCGGTTGTCATGGCAACCAGTGTTTGCATTCAGGATGCTATGAAAGTTCCATTCTTAATAGGATACAATGTAACAGAAGCTTCCTCTCCCCTTTGGGGAGATTAAGGCTAATTTGCATTAAAGAGACAGTCTATTTAAAGGTGTACTAACCCAAATCAGTACCAAATGTTCTCAGCCCTGGAGAAGCAAGGATCATAGCGGGGCAGAGATTTTTTTCCTGGACTTCTGGTACAGAGTCAGCCTCGACCTTAGGGCTCATACACACGAACGTATTTTCTTTCCGTGTCCGTTTTTTTTGCAGACCGTATGCAGAACCATTCATTTCAATGGGTCTGCTAAAAAAAGAAAGGAAGTTACTCCATGTGCATTCCGTTTCCGTATGTCCGTATTTCTGTTCCGAAAAAAAATAGACCATGTCCTATTATTGTCTGCGTTACGGACAAAGATAGTACTGTTCTATTAGGGGCCAGCTTTTCCGTTCTGCAAAATACATACGGTCGTGTGTATGAGCCCTTATTCTAATATGACTGATAACAGGGAACCATAGGTTGCAAAATACCAAAAAATACATTTTTTTTAAATTAATAATTTTTTAACCTCAAGAGTTTACCATATAAATGTAAAGTGCTGGGTGACAACCACTAACGAAGCCATTATTTTCCCAGAGAGGGTTGTCACCTCCATCTGTTCTACTGTTTCAGTCCCTACTGTAGTTTTTCTTTTTACTCATGAGCCAGAAGTAGCTTAAAGGGGTAGTCCCACCCTAAGAGCCTATGATCAGTGGGGGGTTTGACTCCTGGGACCCCCACCAATCTCGGTAACAGGGCTCCTGCAGAGAATGGAGCCGTGGTCAGGCAAGCCTGGGTACTCCTGTTCCACTTATGACTACAGGTCGGTCAAAGCAAAGGCGAGTACAGCCCTCGGCTATCTCCAACATTCCCATAGAGATGAATGGCAGGGCACATGTCCAACTGTTGCTCTCTTCACTCCAGGGACTTTGGAGTCCTGTTTTTCTGATCATTGGGGGTCTAAGTGTTTGCTCACCAACTGATCAGATACTTATTACCTATCTTAAGCTCCTTTAAAAAGCAGATCTGCAGTGTAAAGCAAGGGGGGCAGCAGACTTAGCCTCTAATGAGGCAGAATGTGAATTCTAGACTACCCCAGACTTTCTGCCTCATTATAAGGCCGAAAAAAAAGCCTACTGTCCATCCAGTTCGGCCTGTTTTCCTACAAGTTGATCCAGAGGAAGGCAAAAAAACCCTGTGAGGTAGAAGCCAATTTTCCTCACTTTAGGGGAAAAAATTCCTTCCCGACTCCAATCAGACATCAGAATAACTCCCTGGATCAACGACCCCTCTCTAGTAACTATAACCTGTAATATTATTACCCTCCAGAAATACATCCAGGCCCCTCCTGAACTCTTTTAGTGAACTTACCATCACCACCTCCTCAGGCAGAGAGTTCCATAGTCTCACTGCTCTTACCGTAAAGAATCCTCTTCTATGTTTGTTGTACAAACCTTCTTTCCTCCAGACACAGAGGATGTCCCCTCGTCACAGTCACAGTCCTCGGGATAAATAGATGATGGGAGAGATCTCTGTACTGACCCCTGATATATTTATACATAGTTATTACATCTCCCCTCAGTTGTCTTTTTTCTAAAGTAAATAACCCTAATTTTGATAATCTTTCTGGGTCCTGTAGTCCACCCATTCCAGTTATGACTTTCGTTGCCCTCCTCTGAACCCTCTCCAGCCTGCTATGTCTGCCTTGTTCACAGGAGCCCAGAACTGTACATAGTCCTCCATGTGTGGTCTGACTAGTGCATGATGCTAGTATTGTCTCTATGGGGGTCTTTGAATGACCTGAGCCATGCAATGCATAACAATGTATCAGCTTGGCCTGTAATGTTCCTTTAAAGGGGTTATTAGGTAATTTGAGGATTTCAGGATAGGTCATCTATATCAAATCAGCAGGGATCTGACTCCCAGCACCCCCTCGCGCTTAGGCCTCTTCCTAGGCCAGTGATGTCACCTTCATCGGTCATGTGACCAAGGCACAACTCAGTTGAATGGGTCTGAGCTGCAATACCGAGAACAGCCACTATGCAATGGACGGCGCTGTGCTTGGTAAGCTGCCAGGAGGCCGCAGCACTCACCAGAGTGCCACCAGCACCTCAGCGGCCTCTAAAAACAGCTGGTGGGCGGGGATCCCGGGAGTCGGACCCCTGCCAATTTGATATTAATGACTTGTCCTGAACATAGGCCATCAATATCAGATTCCTGGATAACCCCTTTAAATGTAATTTCGGAGATTTTAAAGGGGTATTCTAGCCACAAACACCTTGCTACTGAATATGTCATAAATATTGGATCGGAGTGGTTCTGACTATGGCTAGAGAAGGGGTGCACAGCCCCCAACTGCTGGTATACCCCTTTAAATGGGACACAGTGTTAAGAAATGAAGACACACTTATATTTTTAGTATATGCATATTAAAGGGAAAGTCCAGACATAGATATGAGTACAATATATACATGCCCTTTAAATACATGGTTATATAAATATGTACAGGCCCCTGCCTACCATGTACCATTTATAATACTGGTGACTCATGTGGCAGAGAGGCCTTTGGACCGTCACATGTACCAGGCCCAGATGCGCTCTCTGTAGCTGCACCCTCTGAGGGCCCCATGTTTGGCTCCTGGTATATGTATAATGAATGACACAGAGCAGGAGCACGGGAGAGGGTTATAAAGTGACGGGGTGATGTGCGGTTACAGCGAGGCACAGCTGCACATAGGGAGCAGATGGAGCGCACACCCCAGGGGGAACAGTCTGGGTCAGCTTAGGATGACTGTCTCCGGGGACTGAACTCCCCTCACACAGACAGAGCTGGCAGCGTGCTCAGAGGTGGCTCCACGTCCCATGTCTCTAGCCAGCGGGAATGTCACTGAACGACAGATATTTGCTCTGCCATTAATTCTGCTCTCCAGCAGGGTGGAAACATTTAATCAATTTCCCCTACATGAGCAGGACATAATGCAAAGAAAGAAGTCACTGGAGGACCATCCATACATCTGTTTATTGTATATAATTATATAAGCTTCTGTCCTTAAAGGGGTATTCCTATATTAGGCTCTGATGCTGTAACATTACTTATTCTGTACTAATCCTGAGTTACATCCTGTATTATACTCCAGAGCTGCACTCACTATTCTGCTGGTGGAGTCACTGTGTACATACATTACTTATCCTGTACTGATCCTGAGTTACATCCTGTATTATACTCCAGAGCTGCACTCACTATTCTGCTGGTGGAGTCACTGTGTACATATATTACATTACTTATCCTGTACTGGTCCACAGTTACATCCTGTATTATACTCCAGAGCTGCACTCACTATTCTGCTGGTGGAGTCACTGTGTACATACATTACATTACTTATCCTGTACTGGTCCAGAGTTACATCCTGTATTATACTCCAGAGCTGCACTTACTATTCTGCTGGTGGAGTCACTGTGTATATACATTACTTATCCTGCACTGATCCTGAGTTATATCCTGTATTATACTCCAGAGCTGCACTCACTATTCTGCTGGTGCAGTCACTGTGTACATACATTACATTACTTATCCTGCACTGATCCTGAGTTACATCCTGTATTATACTCCAGAGCTGCACTCACTATTCTGCTGGTGGAGTCACTGTGTACATACGATACATTACTTATCCTGTACTGTCCTGAGTTATATCCTGTATTATACTCCAGAGCTGCACTCACTATTCTGCTGGTGCAGTCACTGTGTACATACATTACTTATCCTGTACTGATCCTGAGTTACATCCTGTATTATACTCCAGAGCTGCACTCACTATTCTGCTGGTTGAGTCACTGTGTACATACATTACATTACTTATCCTGTACTGATCCTGAGTTACATCCTGTATTATACTCCAGAGCTGCACTCACTATTCTGCTGGTAGAGTCACTGTGTACATACATTACTTATCCTGTACTGATCCTGAGCTACATCCTGTATTATACTCCAGAGCTGCACTCACTATTCTGCTGGTAGAGTCACTGTGCACATACATTACTTTACTTTACCCTCCCACCCTCTGTTTTTTTCCAGATCCTAGTTGCTCTACTTCATGAAAGGGTTAATGGCTGTGTCCTCTGCTGCCCTCTAACGCTGCTTGTCCTGCTTTCCATTGATCAGGCGCTGTCAGATGTGGTTGTCCTGCGGGCAGTGCTTACTGTGCCAACAACAGCAACGCAACCCAAAGCAGACAGCTGCTCTCTATGCCATGAGTGCCCATAGATGCCAGCTGGTGTGACAGGTCAGACAGAGCATTTCAAGGTAATGCTTCCTGCCTGAGTAGAATGGGGATTACCTGACAAGCCAATTTACTCTCAGGGAAGCTGAACTATGGGGTGCTGATTTTTTTGGGCGCAAAGGGGTTGCCTTAAAAACCCCTTATCTGAGCAGATAGATTTAGGTCCCCACCCCCACTTTGTAAGCTCCTCTGTGGCGGTCTCCAACTGTCCATGTATTACACGAATGACCATTCATCTGAAGCCGGTGCTGCAGGGGCCCCTGGTTTATAACACTGGTGCCTTCTTCTCAGGTTCCCTGGGCAGGTGTGACTGCTACCATTGCACCCCTATATGTCCCCTTCATCTTAGGGACTGGTATATACTTTCCCCATGAACTGGACCCCAAAAAGAGGACCTGTGCGGCAGTTTTTCTTTGTGGATAGGGCAATTACTAGGCATTTTTCGGGGTGGTGTAAGCAGAACGGGGCTCAGCCCAAATATTCTGCAATATAAATGTTGGTATGGTATATAGCAGCTATATTATGAGGGTCGCACAAACAGAACCCCATCCGTAGCAAGGATCAAACCAGGCCCCCCACACAGGACAGAAGGGTTTCTGCCTAAACCCCTTTTCAATGACCCTTGGGCCATTTTTCCACTGCCTCATTTGCTAAAAGTTGTTCCTTTAGAGGGTAGAGTCCTGACCAGGTTTTCACCCCCAGTAGAAGAGGAGATAATCCCAACTAAGACTGGGCCCCCTCTTGCCCTGGGCCCCATAGCAGTCACATGGTCTGCCGCTATAGAAGTTACGCCCCTGGTATCCATGCAGCCAGATCCCACGCCGTCAAGCCGTTTATCGAAAACTATATATGTTTGAGTAGTTACATACAGTGACCACTAGATGGCAGTAGCTGCTTGGAATAAAACTGGCAGAAGCCACAATGGGGATATTAGCAGCTGTTCTAGCCTGTTGTTAAAGGTGAAGTTGCATCAAATGAAAAAAAAAATCTAGATATTCTAATTACTAAATTATCTACAACTGCCTTTATAGAAAACGGGACGCCTTACAATTTTTCCTTATCTCCATGAAACTCAATAGGCATATATAGCAGCAAAGGTTTTTTTTTTAATGTGCTTAAATTGGATGATGCCTTGTGTTCTGTTGGTCCCGTCTTCCACCATATAGTGCACTGCCATACAGTTTATACATAAGCATATCATACAGTACCTAATTAGTGCTATACAATCTTTTGCCCAAATAACAGTGCCTTATGTTGGCCAAATTAACACTTGCATACAGTTGCCAGAATACGTAGCAATGCAAGTGCCTCACAGTGCTTAAGGAACTACTGCCATATAGTGCTTATACAGTATAATACAACCGTACAGTTCAATCAGCCCCATAGGATTCCCATAATAAAAGTTTATTAATTAATTATATTAGTGGTGCCCCTTCAGCAGGAGAAACCCTAAGCGGATGCACAGGTCTCACACCCTATGAATAGACTGATTGTAGGTCACTGCAATATGTCTTTTTCTACCATACTCATATTGATCCAAGAAAATGTGATATTGTTTAGGGGAGATGACAGTAATCATAGAGCCTGACAGCAAAAAAACCACCACTGGTACCTCAGTGAAATGTACCATTTTAATATCCACCATAATGCCCTACAAATTTTTTTATTTTCTGCCCTGCTTACATTCAGAGCCATAATGTTAAAGGATTGTATTCTTTCTGCCACCACTAGGGGGAGCTCACTGTATATGGGTTTTTACAGCAGGCAATGGAAACTGTAAAAAAAAACAACTACAATCTGTGTGCAGTGAGCTCCCCCTAGTGGTGATTGCAGGTAAACCCTGTGATTGTGTATCTGCCATAGGCCTTGTCACCCTGCAGTGGTCGCATTGTCTGTGTGTGGGGCACACCACTGTATAGGGTGTTGCAACCGGGGATGGATCTAGTGTGGCCTAAAAAGCCCACTCTGCCTTGTCTAGGGTACTGAACTATGTGCCATGGGTTACGTCCTGCCACTGGAGGGGCAAGGGGGGGGCGTGACAGCTACAGGAGCTCCACAGAGTGAGTACCCTATCAAACAGCTCGTCATATCTCAGCTTCCTGGACCGTTGTTTTAAATAAAGGTAATGGGGGTTACTACGGTGTAATTTAACATAATTACCATCATCGTCACATTATTTTTCTGTAAAATTGCTGCGTTCTCGGCTTTGCTGAACTGAGTCGCCATATTTTGCCTAATGGGAAAGAACCGCCATAAGCATTTAGCCGACACTGGGCACAGCTGCCAACTATGCCGACGTGATGTCACATCTGTGCCCCATGCCCAGATATGTCACATTTGGGAGCTGCAGAGCCAGATGTGATCTACTGGAGGCTTTATGCGAGGCTACCAGACATTAGCGCTCCTTACAGACCACCGCTAACCGTAATATGTGCACAAATATCATTCCCATCAGGTCTGGTGACCTTCCCGCTGATGATGTGGTGGATCTAGGGTGAGTTATTAAATCTACGGGAGATGAACATGATCTGGTGTTTACCTTGGGCAAACATCTCTCTTTACAGTCTGTAATTGGAAGGTCAAAGGTCAGATGGACCAGGATCGGAAATGATTGAATTGTTTTACCGTAGCTCTGGTATCGGTCTTCTCACCTGAAGAATATGATAATCCTTGAGTTATAGTCTTATACGGGAACTATATGGCGGTATTTGGATGCTTCATGTTAGATTTTACAATATGGTGGCGTTATGCGGACTGTATGTGACAGTATTATTTTGGCATTAAAGGGATTCTGTCAGCAGCATTTGACATATTGAGTTATTTATACCATTGGATTTGGCCAGTTATAAGCAGTTCAAAACTGTAATTGTTATAGGTCAGTGAGGCAGTTTTAGTGTTAAAAAAACGATTTTTAGTAGCTGTCACTCACTGTAAATAAGGAGCCCAAGGGGAGTTCCCAACCGTTGCAGGAGCCCAGGCTCGGCGATTCCTTGGAGCCCAGGCACGCCCACCTACTTAATATTCACTTCACTGACTCGCTCAGTGAAGCTCCGGCTCGGACGAAATCCCGCGCATGCGCAGTACATCCAGAGGCCGGCGCCCGTGCAGTCTGCGGGCGCCGGCCTCTGGATGTACTGCGCATGCGCGGGATTTCGTCCGAGCCAGGGCTTCACTGAGCGAGTATGGTATTGTATGGTATTATGTGGTTTATATTGCCAATGTTATATGGACACTGTATGCTGTACGTACTCGTGCAGTTTTTTTGACCCAGTGGCAAGAGTGGAGGAAGAAGAAGGAGAAACAAAGGAAAGACTGATACTTCCACTCCCTGGCATGTTTAGCTTTAGGTTGTATTGGCACCATTTTGGAGGACATACAACTTTTTGATCATTTTTTATTACATTTTTTTGGAAAGGAGAAATGACTAAAAGACGACAATGCTGATTTTTAGATATACTGTATATATATATATATATATATATATATATTTTTTTTTTTTTTCTGCACTTGATAAATAATGTGATATTTCAGATGTCAGCTGTATGACACAGCCGCCACCCTCCGCATATGAAGCGCGAAAAGCTCCTGAGCCCGCACCATTTTGCATTGCTGCACATCCGCCATACATATATATGGGCACCTAGGATTTAGAGGAGGAGAATAAGAAAAAAAATATTTTTCATCAGACCCCCATTCTTCGTCAGACCTCAGATAAGACCCAAAAATCAGACCCGCAAGCTCCATCAGACCTCAGATCAGACATTTAACAAATTAAACTTATCCTTCCTGCTCCGGTTGATGCTGCCACCCTGCAGATCCAGCACTCACTACTCCTTGGTCCTCTTCCGGCCCGCGCTGTACTTTGATCTGAGGTCGCACAGCGTCAGGTCATAGTGCGCGCCTACGTGCGCTACGTCCTGACGCTGTATACGGTTAGGACACAGTGCAGAGCGGAGCCTGGAAGAAGACCAGGAAAGGCGAGTAGAGCTGGTGCAACACTTCCCTCATTGCTCTGCGCTCCTGCTGCATAATGAAAGTGGTCATTAGCATTCGGACTATAAGACGCACTGCCATTTTTTTCTCTCACTTATGGGGGTGGGATATGTCTTAAGCCTCATTCACGTCAGTGTTTCACAGATACGTGCTGTACGTTTTCTCTACGGACAGCACACGTCCCATTCCTTTTAATATGTGTATTCACACATCAGTGTTTTTGCACGGTCCGTGGATCTGTGTTTTTAGCACTGACGCATGCTCTATTTTGTCCGTAGTCTGTGGGGGTCTGTGAAAACCACGGATGCAACATGGATGCCATCCCTGTTGCATCCGTGTTTCTCAGATCATTAGGAAGAGATTCTTTGAAAATGATTTTTCAGCTGTGCAGTGTCAGTGAAACAGGGATGACACACGGACAGCAAAAAACAGACACACAGACCCAACACGGATCCTTCACAGACAGATTCACGGATGCATCACTGACCAACTTCTCACGGATTTGAGCACGGACACGACGAATGAGGCTTTATAGTCCGGAAAATACGGTAAATGGCATTATTGTTTGGGCAATATACAGCAGTGTTATGTGGCCATATATGATAATATGATAATATTTGTGTAGAGGTATTATTTAGACATTCTATGGCAGTATTATTTGGTCACTGAATAGCTATAGTGTGTGGAAATGAATGGAATTATCATTTGACATAGTATGGCTATATTAAAGGGGTTGCCTGCTTTTTTTTTATATTGATGACCTATCCGCAAGATAGGTCATCAATATCAGATCTGCAGGGGTGCCAGAAGTCAGACTCTCACCAATCTGATATTGATGATTTATCCTGATAGCGTCTCCATTTACTTCAGTGGGATGGTTCCGTCCCTTTCACTTGAACAGGAAGTAGCTGTCTCATTGAAGTGAATGGAACACCATAGTTGTAATTATACCTGCTCACCGCCACAGTTGCAACGGCGATCAGGTAAGCAGAGAACAAAAGGCAGCGCTCGTAAGAAGAGCTTTCTCTTCAAACAGCTGATCAGCAGGGTGCCGAGAGTCAGATATCCGTAGATCTGATGTTGATGTTCTATCCTGAGGATAGGTCATCAATATAAAAAAGCGGACAACCCCTTTAAGATATACACTTTTTGGTTAAATTACATAGACCATCTGATGCAGCAAGTGCCATTGGTTCTGTATTACACAGCCTCCACCCTTCTCTCATCTTATGGAGGGTGAGGGCAGAGATACTGTTCTCCTGTGATGTGTGATCCACGCAGGGACTTAATATACTAATTAATTTAGGGTAGAGGAGAAAAAGGGTGAGAAATCTAATCCGAGAGCAGCAGGAAGGTGAGATGTCACAGGGGGAATGACCAGTGTGGTGGCTCTGGGACTCCGTAACACGGATGTCACTGCAATATTAATCCTGATTGAAAACTGATTATTTATTGCGCGGAGCAAAAGAATAATACAAAAAGAATAATAATACAGCTAAATAGTGTATACAGATTAAGGGTTCATGCACACGACCGTGGTTTTTGTCTGTATCTGATCCGTATTTTTTGTGGATCGGATGTGGGTCCATTCACTTCAATGGGGCCGCAATTGGCAGACAGAAAAAGCGGCTAAGGGCCGCGTGCATGAGCCCTAATAGTGTAAAAAGTGATCATACAGCGTCCAGATAATGAGTGTACACAGTCAGGCGTTTTAAATACGGCACCTGCTCGCGAGCTGCCAGGTCTCTGCTGTTTCAAACCCAGGACTAATGTTGCTTTGATGTGCTGGATCTTTATGGAGAGACCCAGTGTATCCGAGCTGTTGTTACTATGGAGCCCTGCAGGTGGCGGGGAAGGGCTAAAAAAGAAAAAAAGTAAAAACAAAGTAAAAAAAGTAAAAAAAATAAAAATATATACTGTGAAGAGGCATAACTGTTATTGGGCACAGAGTGGGCATTGCTACTGTGAAGGGGGCACAGTGGTCATTACTACTATGAAGGGGCACAATGGGCATTACTACTGTGAAGGGGCACAGAGAGGGCATAACTACTGTGAGAGGCATAACAATTATGGGGGTACAGAGCGGGCATTACTACTGTGAAGGGGGCTCAAATGGGCATTACTACTGTGAAGGGGCATAGAGGGCATTACTACTGTGAAGGGACATAACTGTTATGGGGCACAGAGTGGGCATTACTACTGTGAAGGGGGCACAGTGGTCATTACTACTGTGAAGGATGCACAATGAACATTACTACTGTGAAGGGGGCCCAGAGTGCATTACTAATGTGAAGGGGGCACAGAGAGGGTATAAGTACTGTGAGGGGGCATAGCAATTATGGGGGCACAGAGTGGGCATTACTACTGTGAAGGGGGCACAATGGGCATTACTACTGTGAAGGAGGCACAATGGGCATTACTACTCTGAAGGGGCCACACAGTGCATTACTACTGTGAAGGTGGTACAGAGAGGGTATTACCACTGTGAAAGGGGCACAATGAAGGGATAAGTACTTTAAGGGGGGCACAATGTAGATTTTATTAGAGGGCACATATCTGGACATGACTATTGTGAAGGTTATACAATGAAGGCAATGCTATTGTAAGGTGGCACAATTTTTTAAAGTATTGGGGGGGGGGCCAAAGAAAGTACCTGCCCCAGGTGCCAAACAGCCTATACACGCCACTGTTGAACAGTATTACTATAAATGCAAAGGGGTTGTCCAAGTGTTTAATACGGCCTATCATCAGGAAAGGTCATCAGTATCTGATCAGTGGGCTCCCTTATTGAAAGTTTGATGAGGCCTTTTCCTATGCCAGCCCGTCCCCTTCAGCGTCCACACCACGCCCACTTTTTTAGACCTGACGTGAGCGTGGAAAAGCCGTAGATTGCGGCGCAATCTGAGCCTGAAATACAACAAAGGAAGAACCAATACAATGTTTGTAAAACATAATTTAGTATACAGTACCTGTAATCATAATAACATGTAGAAGGGATCACAGTACTCCAAGAATGTATAAAAAAGTAGTATATTTAGTCCTCTGTATCTATAAAATGCAGCTTCAGCTCCCACCTTTTCAATCATAATAACCTGTACAATAAAGTGAAAACATTATTTATAGTGATTAGCAAATGGTGTGATTGTTTTCATTTTTCTCTTCCTTTCAGGAATATATTATTTATTCGGTGTCATGCCTGTTAAACATAGAAAGCTTAGCAGGTCTGTAGTGTAATGGTACCTCTTCTGCCTGACATACAGAAGGTCTGTGGTTCAAAGAATTGTTAAATATTTTCTTTGGTAAAGGTTGCTGAAAAAAGGACGACTCCCCTAACACATATGCAGCTTCATTATTATTCACAGCTTCAGTAGTATCTCTAATGTTCCAGTTGGAGGAGGAGGGGAAGGAGATGCATGCACCTGATGCTACAGATTACTTCCCATGAGTCTTGGTACTAGTCAGAGATCGTATTTACACTGAAGGATTCAAAAATGCACTCAGAACTTTATTTTCTCATTTATGTAATGCAGTAAGGTTCTGGTGTTCTCTATTTTTTGTGTAGCCGGAAAACCCATTTAAGCTTTGTAATCTGTAGCCATGGAGACACCCAGATCTTCATAGGAGCTGTAGACACAAAATGGTAGGAGATATTTAATTGAGACTATTTGCAAACGTTGCTTCATTTGCTAATCTTCCAGCCTAACAATAATATGAATTCTGGGATTGTAGCAAACAAAATTCATAGACGGCGCTGGTGATTCCTAGAAGAGAAAGTCATTATAGGTGATTTCATGTTTAGAAAACGGTCATTAAGGCAATTACCAACACAATGTCAACAGACGCATGAAGAATATTACCCAGTATGGGGGTGAGGAGGAAAGGGTGTATAACAAAACATCATGAAAAACACTTGAGACAATCGGGTATGTGCATTCAAATTATTGTGCAATTATTGACAGCCGGGATTCCATGACAACCAATCAGAGACATCAGCAGTGGATGAATCACTGTATAACGGGGTAGTTTGGCCAGCCTGGCATAATTTCCTATCTGCTAAGTAAGTAATTAAAGGGCATGTCCACTTTGGTAGTAATTTGTGCCCACATGTTTAAAAAGCAAAAAACAAAATAAATTCCAATCCGTTTCTAGAGATGGGGGCATGGCTGGGCTGGTACTAAAATGCAGCTCTGGTACATAAAACCAGAAGCTCACATACAATATTGCCCATTATATCACAGAAAAAAGGCATGCTTTGAATTTTGTTTTATTTGGTCAGGCCCCTCACCATTCGCATAAATATGTAAAATAAACCATTAACAAAGTAACAAAAAAAGTATGTAATCTGCAGATGTAAAAAGAGGCAGTGGAAGGACCTGTGGTCACATATCCGGGCAGAGCAGGTCCTCATCTCACAGCAAGAAAATGGTGCAATGGTGTGAACTGACCATTGAGCATCCTCTGAAGTGCCTAACCATAAGCACCAGAACTCTGTCACAAGGAGGTGGTCTACGAGGGCTCAGAATAGTGTGGCGTGGGAGTAGAGTTTAGATCGCTGCACAAGTCAGCATCAGACTGGAAGGTCTCTAGAGACACAAGAGTCTGTGTGAATAGAGTTCCACCTGAGCAGGAGACAAGTAAAGTAACACTGGACGCTAGTCAGCAGGATGGATATTTATATGACGACTGAAGGAACAACACTACAGCCATGGCCAAAAGTTTTGAGAATGACACAAATATTATATTTTCACATGATCTGCTGCCCTCTGGTTTTTATGTGTGTTTGTCAGATGTTTTTATCACATACAGAAATATAATTGCAATCATATTATGAGTAACAAAAGCTTATATTGACAGTTAGAATGAGTTAATGCAGCAAGTCAATATTTGCAGTGTTGACCCTTCTTCTTCAGGACCTCTGCAATTCTCCCTGGCATGCTCTCAATCAACTTCTGGACCAAATCCTGACTGATAGCAGTCCATTCTTGCACAATCAATGCTTGCATTTTGTCAGAATTTGTAGGTTTTTGTTTGTCCACCCGTCTCTTGATGATTGACCACAAGTTCTCAATGGGATTAAGATCTGGGGAGTTTCCAGGCCATGGACCCAAAATCTCTATGTTTTGTTCCCTGAGCCAGTTAGTTATCACCTTTGCTTTATGGCAAGGTGCTCCATCATGCTGGAAAAGGCACTGTTGATCGCCAAACTGCTCTTGGACGGTTGGGAGAAGTTGCTCTCGGAGGACATTCTGGTACCATTCTTTATTCATGGCTGTGTTTTTAGGCAAGACTGTGAGAGAGCCGATTCCCTTGGCTGAGAAGCAACCCCACACATGAATGGTTTCAGGATGCTTTACAGTTGGCATGAGACAAGACTGGTGGTAGCGCTCACCTCGTCTTCTCCGAATAAGCTGTTTTCCAGATGTCCCAAACAATCGAAAAGGGGATTCATCAGAGAAAATGACTTTACCCCAGTCCTCAGCAGTCCAGTCCCTGTACCTTCTGCAGAATATCAGTCTGTCCCTGATGTTTTTTCTGGAGAGAAGTGGCTTCTTTGCTGCCCTCCTTGAGACCAGGCCTTGCTCAAGAGTCTCCGCCTCACAGTGCGTGCAGATGCACTCACACCTGCCTGCTGCCATTCCTGAGCAAGCTCTGCACTGCTGGTAGCCCGATCCCGCAGCTGAAACACTTTTAAGAGACGGTCCTGGCGCTTGCTGGTCTTTCTTGGGCGCCCTGGAGCCTTTTTGGCAACAATGGAACCTCTCTCCTTGAAGTTCTTGATGATGCGATAGATTGTTGACTGAGGTGCAATCTTTCTAGCTGCGATGCTCTCCCCTGTTAGGCCATTTTTGTGCAGTGCAATGATGACTGCACGTGTTTCTTTAGAGATAACCATGGTTAACAGAAGAGAAACAATGATGCCAAGCACCAGCCTCCTTTTAAAGTGTCCAGTGGTGTCATTCTTACTTAATCATGACAGATTGATCTCCAGCCCTGTCCTCATCAACACCCACACCTGTGTTAATGGAGCAATCACTGAAACGATGTTAGCTGGTCCTTTTAAGGCAGGGCTGCAATGATGTTGAAATGTGTTTTGGGGGATAAAGTTCATTTTCTAGGCAAATATTGACTTTGCAAGTAATTGCTGTTAAGCTGATCACTCTTTATAACATTCTGGAGTATATGAAAATTGCCATTATAAAAACTGAAGCAGTAGACTTTGTAAAAATTAATATTTGTATCATTCTCAAAACTTTTGGCCATGACTGTACAGCCCATCAAACCTAATGGTACCTATATGAGCTTTATTGAGTCATTTACCCATGTTGAATGGAACCAATTTGTTGCTGGAGGACTGACAAAAAAGACTGATGGGAGGTCAAGCTGTGATATAGGGGACCAGCCACACTGCATAATAGTTAGCTAGCAAGTGGAAGTGATGTTGCTGATGATGATGCTCACCAATTGGCATCATAGTGCCCCACACAGTAGCTATGCCCCATAGTGTACCCTACACAGTGGGTATGCTTCCACAGTGCCCCTACATAGTATTTATGCCCCCATAGTGCCCCCCACAGAGTTTTCATGGCCCATTTGACACTGTACCACATAAAAGGTAAGCATATAAAATGAGAATGCTTGGCCTGGGAGAAAATGTCTGTATGTGGGTAAGTAACTGGCTGAGTGATAGAAAACAGAGGGTGGTTATTAACTGTACACACTCAGATTGGGTCATTGTT
>ONZH01013303.1:0-43657 GCA_900303285.1 Rhinella marina
GATAGGACAAAGACGTAAATGTTTGGAGAGGGGCTGTAGGTGGGGGGCAGGCTGGGGAAGGAGGTTGAGCTGGAAGAGCCAGAGGAGTGCCCCCTGGGCTAGCGTGTGTGGTGGTGACAACAGCCGGATGTAGTTAGAATGACGATGCAGGACCCCAACTTAAAAATTTAGCATCAACCGGTACAATTGTCAATTATGAGCTCGATCAAGTGTGGCATGACTTTTTAGATGGAGATTGCATGTGGTCAAGTACTCCCTGGAACCCCATAGTCACCCCTTATGTGCTACCCCAGAACATTCTCTGCCCCAATTCGCAAGACCTTTTGCAGTCTCCGTGTGCTGACAGTGGGGATTTACCAGTTTTTGTCTGAGGAGGTGGTGGACAATGGGCGAGACACAGGTGTAGGGGGGTGAGGTAGTTGTATGGGAAGCAAGTTACAGTGGGGACTCCTTGGGGGGACTTTCTCATGATGGGACAGATTCAACTTGGGTGGATCAGGCACAGGAACAGATCAATTTTTTTTTTTGTGTTTATTTAACTTTTATTTAGCACAAATAACCACAGAGATATTTATTCGTTCTCTTCGCTGCGCGGTCTGGCGTTGGGGTTCGTCACTTTGATGGCGAGCTGTGCCGCTCTCTCCACAATGGTCTTTAGGTTCTTTGAGGAGACGTTGTGGGCGATTTCTGCACAGAAGGACTTGTTGCTCATCAACAGAACCTCCAGCTCCTTGACATTGTGGACCAGGAATTTGCGGAAGCCTGTGGGCAGCATGTGTTTGGTCTTCTTGTTGCTACCGTACCCAGTGTTGGGCAATATAGATACTCAGGTAATATTATTTTTCGCACCTATCCCCAAAAAAAATTTACGCAGTTTGCGCAAATAAAACTGGAAACTGGAATTGGAGAGAGGGCCTGTAGGTGGACCTCCGGAAAAATTGTTTGGAGAGAGGGCCTGTAGGTGGACCTCCGGAAAAATTGTTTGGAGAGAGGGCCTGTAGGTGGACCTCTGGAAAAATTGTTTGGAGAGAGAACCTGTAGGTGGACCTCCAGAAAAATTGATTGAAGAGAGGGCCTGTAGGGGGACCTCCTGAAAAATTGTGGTAAAAGAGTGGCGTTTTTTTAGTCAGCGTTAGGCAAAGACGACATGGAGGAGGAGGAGTAGGAGGAGTAGAGAAGAGGAATCGGATACATAAGTAATGTTAATCTTTAGCTGCTTTCCCCCGGAGGAGATTTGAATTCCGGTGAAATCCAGGCGTTGTTCATTTCAATAAGCGTCAGCCTGTCAGCGCTGTCAGTTGACAGGCGTGTACGCTTATCGGTGATGACGCCACCAGCTGCACTGAATACCCGCTCTGACAACATGCTAGCGGCTGGGCAGGCCAGCACCTCCAAGGCGTACAGCGCCAGTTCAGGCCACGTGTCCAGCTTTGAAACCCAGTAGTTGTATGGAGCAGAGTGATCACGCAGGACGTTGGTATGGTCAGCTAGGTACTCCCTCACCATCTTTCTGTACAGCTCCCCCCTACTATGCCTAGACTGGGGACAGGCGACAGTGTCTTGCTGGGATGACATAAAACTGGCAAAGGCCTTGGAGAGCGTTCCCCTGCCAGTGCTGGACAAGCTGCCTGCTCGGCTCCTCTCCCCCACTACTTGGCCCACAGAACCATGCCCTCTGCCGCTAGAGGCATCAGATGGGAAGGATTGTTTCAGCTTGTGCACCAGGGCCTGTTGATATCTATTCACTCTCATACTCCTTTCCTCTGCAAAGATGAGAGTGGAAAGGTTCTGCTTGTACCGTGGGTCAAGGAGAGTGAACACCCAGTAATCGGTGTTTGAAAAAATTCTTCTAATGCGAGGGTCACGGGATAGGCAGCCTAACATGAAGTCTGCCATGTGCTCCAGAGTCCCAACACGTAAGAATTCCCTCTCCTCACTGGCCTGACTCTCCATTTCCGCCTCCTCCTCCAAGTCCTCCTCTTCAGCCCATACACGCTCAAGGGTTAAGGACTGAGCACTGGTACCCTCTTCTGTCTCGCCGACATTCTCCTCCTCTTCCTCCTCATCCCTCTCCTCCGATACGCGCTGAGAAACAGACTGGAGGGTGCTCTGGCTATCAAGCGACGTATCTTCCTCCACCGTCTCTTGTGACAAGCGCAAAGCATCCGACTTGATGCTGAGCAGTGAGTTTTTCAACAGGCAAAGCAGCAAGATGATGAGGCTGATAATGGCGGCATCGCCGCTGACCATCTGTGTTGACTCCTCAAAGTTGCTCAACACCTGGCAGATATCAGACATCCAAGTCCACTCCTCATTGTAGACTTGAGGAATCTGACTGACCTGACAACCAGTTCTGGTGGAAGTTGACATCTGGCAGTCTACAATCGCTCTGTGCTGCTGGTAAACTCTGGATAACATGTTTAATGTGGAATTCCATCTCGTGGGCACGTCGCACAACAGTCGGTGAGCGGGCAGTTGTAGGCAGCGCTGCGCTGCCCTGAGAGTGGCAGCATCTGTGGTCGACTTGCGGAAATGCGCACAGATGCAGCGCAACATGGTGAGCAAATCAGACAGATTGGGGTATGTCTTGAGGAACCGCTGAACTATTAGATTGAACACGTGGGCCAGGCATGGCACATGTGTCAGTCTGCCGAGTTGCAGAGCCGCCACCAGGTTACGCCCATTGTCAAACACAACCATGCCTGGCTTGAGGTTCAGCGGTGCCAGCCACACATCAGTCTGCGCCGTGATGCCCTGTAATAGCTCTTGGGCGGTGTGCCTTTTGTCACCTAAGCTCAGCGGTTTCAGCACCGCCTGCTGGCGCTTACCCACGGCACTGCTGCTGCGCCTAGAGCTACCGACTGAAGGGCGTCGTGCCCACAGATGGTAATTCGGAGGAGGAGGTGGAGGAGGGGTCAGAGGAGGAGGCATAGTAAGTCTGAGAGACCGTGACTGAGGTAGGCCCCGCAATCCTCGGTGTGGGCAGTACATGAGCGGCCCCAGGGTCAGTCTCGGTCCCAGCCTCCACCAAGTTAACCCAATGTGCCGTCAGTGAGATATAGTGTCCCTGCCCCGCAGCACTAGTCCACGTGTCCGTGATTAGGTGGACCTTCTCAGAAAAAGCGTTGGTCAGGGCACGGAGGATGTTCTCTGACACGTGCTGGTGTAGGGCTGGGGCGGAACATCGGGAAAAATAGTGGCGGCTGGGGACCGAATACCGAGGGGCAGCCACCGCCATGAGATTGCGAAAGGCCTCGGTCTCTACCAGCCTATAGGGCAGCATCTCCAGGCTAAGCAATTTGGAGATGTGGACGTTGAGGGCTTGGGCATGTGGGTGGGTGGAACTGTATTTCCTCTTGCGCTTCAGCGTGTGCTGTAAAGACAGCTGAACGCTGCGCTGGGACACATTGGTGGACACTGTGGAGGATCGTGGAGGCGAAGGTGAGGTTTTCCGGCGGGAGGCGCTCATGCCGGCGTCCTGGGCAGGGGGTTGACTAGCAGAGGCAGCGAGTGAAACAGGGGAAGGAGCAGTGGTGGGACCCGCAGGAGGTGGTGAACGGCATTGGTTCCATTGAGTGGGGTGTTTAGCACTCATATGCCTGTGCATGTTGGTGGTGGTTAGGCTAGTAGCAGTGGCGTAGCTATAGGGGTCGCAGCGGTCGCAGTTGCGACCGGGCCCCTAAGCCAGGGGGGCCCCGAGGGCCCCCCTTGCCACTTGCAGGGCCGCACCGCCAATTAGCCAGGTGCGGCGCGGCCCTGCACACAGATAGGGGCAGAGGGAGATGAGCGCTTCCATTGTGGAAGCGCTCATCTCCATAGTCATCTGTATCGCCGTCCTCAGGACGGCGATACAGATGCCTGTATTGTACTGGGGCAGGGGAGGGAGAGGCGTCTCCCCTGCCCGTTCCTCTGATAGGCTGCAGGCACTGGGCCTGCAGCCTATCAGAGGCCGGCTCAGGCGGCGCGATGACGTCATCGCGCCGCCTGAGCCGTACATCGCGGGACACAGGCCGGAAGAGGCCTGCATCGCATCGCTGTCAGCACCATGGAGGTAAGTATAAGTGTTATTTTTTTTTTATTATTTTTTTTTTTTAATTGTAGCAGTCACCGACCGTAGCCTAATTGGGGGCACTGGGGGCATTTTTACTGGCACATGGGGGCACTGGGGGCATTTTACTGGCACATGGGGTCATTTTTACTGGCACATGGGGGCACTGTGGGCATTTTACTGGCACATGGGGGGCACTGTGGGCATTTTTACTGGCACATGGGGGCACTGTGGGCATTTTACTGGCACATGGGGGCACTGTGGGCATTTTTACTGGCACATGGGGGCACTGTGGGCATTTTACTGGCACATGGGGGCACTGTGGCATTTTACTGGCACATGGGGGCACTGTGGGCATTTTTACTGGCACATGGGGGCACTGTGGGCATTTTACTGGCACATGGGGGCACTGTGGGCATTTTACTGGCACATGGGGGCACTGGGGGCATTTTTACTGGTACATGGGGGCGCTGGGGGCATTTTACTGGCACATGGGGGCACTGGGGGCATTTTACTGGCACATGGGGGGCAGTGTGGGCATTTTTACTGGCACATGGGGGCACTGTGGGAATTTTACTGGCACATGGGGGCACTGTGGGCATTTTTTACTGGCACAGGGGGCACTGTGGGCATTTTACTGGCACATGGGGGCACTGTGGGCATTTTACTGGCACATGGGGGCACTGTGGGCATTTTTACTGGCACATGGGGGCACTGTGGGCATTTTTACTGGCACATGGGGGCACCGTGGGCATTTTACTGGCACATGGGGGCACTGGGGGCATTTTTACTGGTACATGGGGGCACTGGGGGCATTTTTACTGGCACATGGGGGCACTGGGGGCATTTTACTGGCACGGGGCATTTTTACTGGCACATGGGGGCACTGGGGGCATTTTTACTGGCACATGGGGGCACTGAGGGCATTTTTACTGGCACATGGGGGCACTGGGGGCATTTTTACTGGCACATGGGGGCATTTTTACTGGCACATGGGGGCACTGGGGGCATTTTTACTGGCACATGGGGGCATTTTTACTGGCACAAGGGGGCACTGGGGCATTTTTACTGGCACATGGGGGCATGGGGCATTTCTTACTGGCACATGGGGGCACTGGGGGCATTTCTTACTGGCACATGATTTTGAGGGGGAATCAATGGGGGGAACTTCTGGCGCATTATTGGGGCATTTCTTACTGGCACATAATTTGGGGGGCATCTATGGGTGGGGAGCACTTCTTACTGGCACATTGGAA
Organism: Rhinella marina; assembly: GCA_900303285.1. Taxonomy (NCBI): domain Eukaryota; kingdom Metazoa; phylum Chordata; class Amphibia; order Anura; family Bufonidae; genus Rhinella; species Rhinella marina. The sequence goes on from ONZH01013303.1 coordinate 5,305, forward strand.
GCATTATTACTTCTGGGGCACAGTGGGGACATTAGTACTGTGGGGGGCACTATTACTGTGGGGGGCACCCTGGCACAGTATCAGCGCAGTTATTTCTGGGGACGTTATGTTTACACTATTACTGTCAGGGACACTATTTGCTGGGCGCAGTTATTTTAGGACACTGTGTGCCAATAATTATTGAAGGGCACTATCTGTGTGGTACTAGTGGCACAGTACTGGGGGTGGTAGGATGATTTGTCCAGAATATGGGAGGATGATGGAAAAGTAGTAAACTAAGATTTTTTTCTGTCAAACTGCAGAGATGAGAAATGGCTGAAAAATGGCGTCTGGTCTGAAAGGAGGAGATGAGGAAAGAGAAGATCTACATCCGAGGAGACGTCACTGGATGTAAGAGGTATGAGGCGCTGTATTATACTGGATGTAAGAGGTATGGGGCTGTATTATACTGGATATAAGAGGTATGGGGCGCTGTATTAGGCGGGGGGGGGGGCCCAAGCTGAACTCTTGCACCAGGGCCCATGAGCCTTTAGCTACGCCCCTGGCTAGTAGTTGTGGCACCCTTGCTGATCCTGGTGTGGCACAGGTTGCACACCACAGTCCGTCGGTCATCCTCACTTTCTTTAAAGAACTTCCAGACTTGCGAACATCTAGGCCTCGCCACGGGAGCTTCACTACGTGAAACAGTTGCTGCTGATGCACCAGCTCTGGCCCTGCTTCTCCCTCTGGCCACACCACTGCCTCTTACAACCTGTTCTGGTGCAGCACTCGCCTCCGCCTCAGAAGCACTGTCTTCACTCGGCTTATCAACCCAGCTTGGGTCAGTCACCTCGTCATCCTCCGATTCCTCAGTCTGCTCCCCCCTCGGACTTCCTTCCCTGACAACAACTTCACCACTGTCTGACAACCGTGTCTCCTCATCGTCCGACACCTCTTTACAAACTTCTTCCACTAACTCAACATTGTCATCATCATCATCATCATCACCCACAGACTTCGACAGTTGGAAAACTTGGGCATCGGGAACGAGGTCAGCAGCAACCTGAGAAGTGGTTTGTGACTCTGGGAAGGGTCCAGAAAACAGTTCCTGAGAGTATGCCGGATCGCATTCCAAATTTTCCTGGGAGGGGGCAGACTGGGGGGAAGGAGGTTGAGGTGGAGGAGCCAGAGGAGTGCTCCCTTGGGTAACGTGGGTGGACTGCGTGGAAGACTGACTGGTGGACAAATTACTTGAAGCATTGTCCACAATCCACGAGATCAGCTGTTCGCACTGTTGTGGTTTCAACAGTCCTCTACCACGTGTCCCTGTAAGTTGAGACATGAAGCTAGGGAGTGTAGCTCTGCGGCGTTCCCCTGCTCCCTCATCAGCAGGTACTGTCTCACCCTGCCCAGGACCACCGCCTCTGTCCCCTGCAGTAATTGAATGCCCAAGCCCACGCCCACGCCCTCGTCCTCGTCCCTTAGCCCTGGGGTTCAACATTTTCAGTATATAAGTGTATTATATAAAAAATAAAAAATAAATGGGCCTGCTGTACTGAAACCCACAAACTTGTTCAGTCTGGTTTAATTAAGTGACGTACAGAAAGTGTCACCTGGACAGAAAATACGGATTGGAGTGAGTGTACTGAACTGTGACACACAGAATGGTTCCACGCAGCTGTGTGAAATGGAGGTAAAACAACTAAAAAACTATTTTTTAAAAAATTTTTTTTTGGAGTTTTGTTTTTTTGGAAACCTGACATGCAGAAACTATCGTAGAGCTAACTGACACCCTACTGACGGTGGCTATTTAGACTGCGACCCAGACAAATGTTGCACAGAGATTTTTGGGATCAAGCTATATACGTGACAGGCAGCAAAAGACTTGGTTGTATTAAGTGACGTACAAAAAGTGTCACCTGGACAGAAAATACGGATTGGAGTGAGTGGACAGCTGAACTATGACACACAGAATGGTTCCACGCAGCTGTGTGAAATGGATTTGTATCACTGAGCTAAAACAACTAAAAAACTATTTTTTTTTAATTTTTTTTTTGAGTTTTGTTTTTTTGGGAACGTGACGTGCAGAAACTATCGTAGAGCTAACTGACACCCTACTGATGGTGGATATTTAGACTGCGACCCAGACAAATGTCGCACAGAGATTTTTGGGATCAAGCTATATACGTGACAGGCAGCAAAAGACTTGGTTGTATTAAGTGACGTACAAAAAGTGTCACCTGGACAGAAAATACGGATTGGAGTGAGTGGACAGCTGAACTGTGACACACAGAATGGTTCCACGCAGCTGTGTGAAATGGATTTGTATCACTGAGCTAAAACAACTAAAAAAATATTTTTTTTTTTTTATTTTTTTTTTGGAGTTTTGTTTTTTTGGGAACGTGACGTGCAGAAACTATCGTAGAGCTAACTGACACCCTACTGACGGTGGCTATTTAGACTGGGACCCAGACAAATGTCTCACAGAGATTTTTGGGATCAAGCTATATACATGACAGGCAGCAAAAGACTTGGTTGTATTAAGTGACATACAGAAAGTGTCACCTGGACAGAAAATACGGATTGGAGTGAGTGTAATGAACTGTGACACACAGAATGGTTCCACGCAGCTGTGTGAAATGGATTTGTATCACTGAGTTAAAACAACTAAAAAACTATTTAAAAAAATTTTTTTTTTTTGGAGTTTTGTTTTTTTGGGAACGTGACGTGCAGAAACTATCGTAGAGCTAACTGACACCCTACTGACGGTGGCTATTTAGACTGCGACCCAGACAAATGTCACACAGAGATTTTTGGGATCAAGCTATATACGTGACAGGCAGCAAAAGACTTGGTTGTATTAAGTGACGTACAGAAAGTGTCACCTGGACAGAAAATACGGATTGGAGTGAGTGGACAGCTGAACTGTGACACACAGAATGGTTCCACACTGCTGTGTGAAATGGATTTGTATCACTGACATAAAAAAAGGGGGTTATATATGGCGATAGCTGCACTACTAGTGCCAGCCAGCCAGCCAAGCCAGGAGACAAAAAAAAATGTCTTTAGACGGGCTGTTGGGTTCTTTGTGGGTGATTCCGGCCTAACCGAGAACTAAATGCAGGCCCTAACACTCTCCCTGAAACGCAGCAGCTCTATCCCTAACGACATCCAGACAGCATCTGAGCCGAGCACCGCGGCCAGTCACTAGTATATTCCAGGGTCACCTGATCAGGCCAGCCAACCCCTGCTATCAACATGTAAGGGCCCCACGTGGGTGTACCGCAGAGTCTCCTGGCTTGTGATTGGCTGAGTTTTTAGACGCCAAAAATGCACGATGCGGAAGTTGCCATTTCCTCGAGCATGGCGAGATACTCGTCCGAGCAGCGAGCACTTACGAGTACCCTAATACTCGAACGAGCACCAAGCTCGGACGAGGATGCTCGCTAATCTCTACAAAATACCATGGCAAGAAACAAGGGTCTTTTTGGCATGTACCTGGCCTTTATGCATTAGAATGCCTTTTTCACTGTATTGAAAAGTTGATTAAACATTAAACTACAAAGAGCACAAAAAACACATACTATATATGGTATACAGTAGGTTGTTTTTATTTGTATTGCATACATTGGTTTTCTATGTTGAGCATATATGTCAATAGATTCTCCCGGCATATGGTATATACGCTGATCTTTGATTGGGCTTTTTATCCCTTTAAATACTCAATTTAGCTTTCCATGTTTGAAAGTGTTCTGCAAACCGGATAAAGACCTGAGTTAAAGCATCTTTAAAGGTGATGTCCAGGATTTAAGACAGTTGTCTACAAGCAGTAAATATTAAAAGAAATAATAAAAGAAATAACCATTAGTGTTGAGCGAGCATGCTCGGCCGAACTCGCTGTTCGGCCGAGCATGCCGACGCTCGGGTCCACTCGGTGTCTGGCCGAACACCGCGTGTGCTCGAGTGCGATGCTCGAGTATGCTAATGCATACGAATTTGTATGCTAATGCTACGCATTGTACCCTAATGCGTACGAATTTGCATGCTAATGTTACGCATTGTACGCTAATGCATACAAATTTGTATGCTAATGCTACGCATTGTACGCTAATGCGTCCGAATTTGTATGCTAAATTAGCATACAAATTTATACACATTAGCATACGAATACAATAGTCATGAAAATACAGAAAACTCTTGGAATGAGAATATGTATATATGTATATAACTTTTTATATTTACTGTACATCTAGTGAGCTGTGTGAGGACTTGTTTTTATTGGTATATTACATATTTTTATATATTTATTATATACGATATTGACACATGGCCATTACATGGATCTAACATTGGAGGACATTTAATCAACAGTTTTTCACAGGGCATTCTGTACTTTTCATACCATTTTGGGGTAGGTATGACTTTTTGATCATATCTTATTCATTTTTTTTTAGGTGAAATAACCAAACAACAGTGAATCAGCCATTTTGATTGTTCTGACTCATGAAGTCATTCATTGTACAGGGTATATTTTAGTAATATGGGCATTTTAGGACACGTTGATACTAGAGATGAGCAAGCAGTAAAATGCTCCGGTGCTCGTTATTCGAGTCGAATTTTTCCCGATGCTCGGGTGCTTGTTTCGAATAACGAACCCCATTGACGTCAATGGGAGACTCGAGCATTTTTTGCAGGGGACCAAGGCTCTGCCTAGGGAAGGCTGTGTGAAAACCTGGAAACCTCAGAAAATTATGGAAACACCACGGAAATGGACAGGAAACAGCAGGGGCAGCATGCATGGATGCCTCTGAGGCTGCTTAATCCCACTATTACCCCAATTTCTCGGGCAACAGCCTGGTGGTGACCCTCAAGGCAATTGTGCTCACCCAGACCATAAAAATTTATCGTGGCCCTGTATGGCTGTGACTACAGAGTGACCGAGTTACAGTGCAGGAGCAGGCGAAGCACATAAAAATTTATTGTGGCCCTGTATGGCTGTGACTACAGAGTGACCGAGTTACAGTGCAGGAGCAGGCGAAGCACATAAAAATTTAGCATGATCCTGTATGGCTGTGACTACAGAGTGACCGAGTTACAGTGCAGGAGCAGGCGAAGCACATGAAAATTTATTGTGGCCCTGTATGTCTGTGACTACAGAGTGACCGAGTTACAGTGCAGGAGAAGGTGAAGTACATAAAAATTTATTGTGGCCCTGTATGGCTGTGACTACAGATTGGCTGAGTTACAGTGCAGGAGCAGGCGAAGCACATAAAAATTTATCGAAGCCCTGTATGGCGGCGGTGACAACGGAGTGATCGAGTTAGACTGAGGTAGCAGGTGAACCACCCAAAAATTTAGCCAGACACAGCATGGCGGTGACACCACCAATGCCTTTGTCCGACTGAGATCGCAGTCATATGGCTGTAGGTGAGCCTCCCAAAAAATTTTTTTTGGAGTGTCTAAAGTCGACCCTCCGAAAAAAAAAAAAACATTTTGTGTCTGTGGTTGACACTCCTGAAAAAATGTTTTAGAGTGTCTGTAGTTGACGCTTCTGAAAAATGGTTTTAGAGTGTCTGTAGTTGACGCTCCGGAAAAATTGCTTGGAGAGAGGGCTTGGAGGTGGCCCTCCGGAAACATTGTCTTAAAAGAGTGCCAGTTGACCCTCTAAAAATTTCCCTTTTGGGTCAGCGTTTGGCAATGAAGAGAAGGAGGAGTAGAGGAGAGGAATCGGATACATAAGGAATCTTATTCTTTAGCTGCTTTCCCCCGGAGGAGATTTGAATTCCGGTGAAATCCAGGCTTCGTTCATTTTAATAAGCGTCAGCCTGTCAGCGCTGTCAGTTGATAGGCGTGTACGCTTATCGGTGATGATGCCACCAGCTGCACTGAATACCCGCTCTGACAACACGCTAGCGGCAGGGCAGGCCAGCACCTCCAAGGCGTACAGAGCCAGTTCAGGCCCCCCCGCTACTTGGCCCATGGAACCACGCCCTCTGCCACTAGCGGCGTCAAATGGGAAGGATTGTTTCAGCTTGTGCACCAGGGCCTGTTGATATTGATTCACTCTCATACTCCTTTCCTCTACAGGGATGAGAGTGGAAAGGTTCTGCTTGTACCATGGGTCCAGGAAAGTGAACACCCAGTAATCGGTGTTTGAAAAAATGCTTCTAACGCGAGGGTCACGGGATAGCAGGGTTGCCAACCGTCCAGAAATTTCTGGACAGTCTGTAAAAATAGCTGACTTTTTTCCTGTGTCCGTGAAAAAAAATAGACGTGTCCGTGATTTTTTGGAGGCTGGTGGTACATGACTAGATTACATTGGTGGTAATTATAATCATTTTACAGCTGACAGTAAATGCTAGTAATGAGTTCTTATCAGTACATTGAGTTATAGACATGTATTACTTATAATCTTTATAATTAGTTATGGTTTTCCAAACTGTCCGTAAAAAATGTCGTCTGTCCGTGATTTTTGGATAAGTTGTCCAGAAAAAAGAAAAATTCTGGTTGGCAACCCTGCGGGATAGGCAGCCTAACATGAAGTCTGCCATGTGCGCCAGAGTCCCAACATGCAAGAATTCCCTCTCCTCACTGGCCTGACTCTCCATTTCCTCCTCCTCCTCCTCCTCTTTAGCCCATACACGCTCAAGAGTTAAGAAGGACTGAGCATTGGTACCCTCTTCTGTCTCGCCAACATTCTCCTCCTCTTCCTCCTCATCTTCATCCCCCTCCTTCAATACGCGCTGAGAAACAGACCGGAGGGTGCTCTGGCTATCAAGCGATGTATCTTCTTCCCCCATCTCCTGTGACAAGCGCAAAGCTTCTGACTTCATGCTGAGCAGTGAGTTTTTCAACAGGCAAAGCAGCGGGATGGTGAGGCTGATAATGGCGGCATCGCCGCTGACCATCTGTGTTGACTCCTCAAAGTTCCTCAACACTTGACAGATATCATACATCTACGTCCACTCCTCATTGTAGACTTGAGGAAGCTGACTGACCTGACTACCAATTCTGGTGGAAGTTGACATCTGGCAGTCTACAATGGCTCTGCGCTGCTGGTAAACTCTGGATAACATGTTTAATGTCGAATTCCATCTCGTGGGCAAGTCGCACAACAGTCGGTGAGCAGGCAGTTGTAGGCGCCGCTGCGCTGCTCTGAGAGTGGCAGTATCTGTGCTTGACTTGCGGAAATGCGCACAGATGCGACGCACCTTGGTGAGCAAATCTGACAAATTGGGGTATGTCTTGAGGAACCGCTGAACTATGAGATTAAACACGTGGGCCAGGCATGGCACATGTGTCAGTCTGCCGAGTTGCAGAGCCGCCACCAGGTTACGCCCGTTGTCACACACAACCATGCCTGGCTTGAGGTTCAGCGGTGCCAGCCACAGATCGGCCTGCGCCGTGATGCCCTGTAACAGCTCTTGGGCAGTGTGCCTTTTGTCACCTAAGCTCAGCAGTTTGAGCACCGCCTGCTGGCGCTTCCCCACGGCACTGCTGCTGCGCCTAGAGCTACTGACTGAAGGCGCCGTGCCCACGGATGGTAATTCGGAGGAGGAGGAGGAGGGGTTGGAGGAAGAGGCATAGTACATCTGAGAAAACGTGACCGAGGTAGGCCCCACAATCCTCGGTGTGGGCAGCACATGAGTGGCCCCAGGGTCAGACTCGGTCCCAGCCTCCACCAAGTTAACGCAATGTGCCGTCAGTGAGATATAGTGTCCCTGCCCGGCAGCACTTGTCCACGTGTCCGTGGTTAGGTGGACCTTATCACTAACCGCGTTGGTCAGGGCACGGATGATGTTCTCTGACACGTGCTGGTGTAGGGCTAGGATGGCACATCGTGAAAAATAGTGGTGGCTGGGGACCAAATACCGAGGGACAGCCACCGCCATCAGGTTGCGGAAAGCCTCAGTCTCTACCAGTCTATAGGGCAGCATCTCCAGGCTCAACAATTTGGAGATGTGGAAGTTTAGGGCTTATGCATGTGGGTGGGTGGAATTGTATTTGCGCTCAAATGTCTGCTGCAAAGACAGCTGAACGCTGCGCTGGGACACATTGTGGAGGTTGTGGAGGATCGTGGAGGTGAAGGGGTGGTTGTAGGGTGGGAGGCGCTCGTGCCGGGGTCCTGGGCGGGGGGTTGACTCGCCGAGCCAGCATGTGACACAGGGGAAGGGGCAGTGGTGTGACCCGCAGGAGGTGAACGGCCTTGGTTCCACTGAGTCGGGTGTTTAGCACTCATATGCCTGCGCATGCTGGTAGTTGTTAGGCTGGTAGTGGTGGCTCCCCTGCTGATCCTGGTGTGACACAGGTTACACACCACAGTCCGTCAGTCATCCTCACTTTCTTTAAAAAACCTCCAGACTTGCGAACATCTAGGCCTCGGCACGGGAGCTTGACTCCGTGAAACAGTTGCTGATCTACCTGCTTTGGCCCTGTTTCTCCCTCTGGCCACCCCACTGCCTCTTCCAACCTGTTCTGGTGGTGCACTTGCCTCCCCCTCAGAAGCACTGTCTTGAGTTGGATTACCAACCCAGCTTGGGTCAGTCACCTCATCATTCACCAGCTCTTCCTCTGATTCCTCACTCTTCTCCCCCCTCGGACTTACTGCCCTGACAACAACGTCACTGTCTGACAACCGTGTCTCATCATTATCATCATCATCATCATCCGACACCTCTTCACGCAATACTTGCACTAACTCTCATCACCCACAGACTGCAAAAGTTCTAAATTTAGGGCATCGGGACAGAGCAACTTCTCAGGTTGCTCTTGAGCACTTGAGCAGTGGTTTGTGTCTCTGGTTAGGGTCCTGAAAAGAGTTCCTGTGAGTATGCCGGATCTGAATCCATATTTTCCGTGGGGGGGGGGGCAGGCTAGGGGGAAGGATGTTGAGCTGGAGGAGCCAGAGGTCTAGCGTGGGTGGACTGCGTGGAAGACTGGGTGGTGGATAAATTACTGGACGCATTGTCCGCTATCCACGTCATCACCTGTTCGCACTGTTGTGGTTTCAATAGTGGTGTACCACGTGAACCAGTAATTTGCGAGATGAAACTAGGGAGCGAAAATCTGCAGCGTTCCACTGCTCCCTCATCAGCATGTATAGTGTCACCCTGCCCAGGACCATGGCCTCTGGCCCCTACACTATTTGAACGCCCACGCCCTCGTCCTCGACCCTCAGCCCTTGGGTTCAACATTTTGTATATTCACCAAACTGTCGAATTAATATCTGAGGCAAAAACCGTATTCAGTAGACAGTAGAATTACTATCTGAGGCAAAAAAACGTAGTCTTTAGACTCCAGTTATTGCACCGCAAACCACTCAATTTTGCACTGGACTGTAGTTTATATAACTGAGAATAAAAACGTATTCTCTAGACTGCGGCTAGTGTATCGCAAACCTCACAATTGTTCACTGGACTGTAGTTTAAATAACTGAGAATAAAAAAGTATAGTCACTCTATAGTCTGCTGATGCTGCTGCCACTGCTATCTCCAACCCGTCTGGGGGGGCTCTGCTTGTATAAGCGTGTAATAGAACAGGTTCTGTCAAAATATATGTGGAATCATTGAATTGGTGTAAAAGGTGTGCGCTTTTGACGCTCTAGTAGGATCTTGGGCCTCTGCATGATTCTTTATAGCTGGCGCTAACATTAACCTGTAAGGCTGAGTTCAGACTTGAGTTGTTTAGTGAGTTTTGGCCCCTTAACTGCCCAAATACATAAAAGTGTGCAGCGATTCTAAGAAGCCTGTTATGTGCGTGTCACACTGGCTCACAGTATTCTTCCACTACCACAGTAGAACACCAAGTGTACTCAAGCTCAATGCTGGGATTCACTGTAATGTTGATTTGTACGCTAATGCTACGCATTGTATGCTAATGCGTACAAATGTGTATGCTAATGCGTACGCATTTGTACGCTAATGCATACGCATTGTGCGCAAATGCGTTCAAATTCAGTTAATTAGCATACTTTTACAAGCGAAAGGAGTAAAAGAGGAGAAGTTGCAATTCTGACCTTTTTCTATTAATCAGACACCCTCCCCTCTTCCAAGCGGGTGGTGCTTGGTTTAGTCCCATTGACTAACATTATGCTCGGTTGCTCGGCCAGAGCACCCGAGCATACGAGCACAGAAGTGCTCACTCAACACTACTCCCTATGCGTTTTACTGTAAGGCACAGTGTTCTACACCACTATCCAGGCTCTCTGCAGCCTGGAAGTAGCTGGTTTTTAACGCGATTCACAACAAATTTATTCGGATCGAAACAAATTTTTTCGGAAAATTTGTCGAACCAGCCGAATAGAATTTTTGAAAAATTCGCTCATCTCTAATAATAATAATAATAATAATAATAATAATAATCATATTTATTTATATAGCGCCACCATATTCCGCAGCGCTTTACAAAATCATAGGGTTCATGTACAAAACAAAGGTAACTGGCTAATATACAACTGAAACACTAGAAGTGAGGGCCCTGCTTGCAAGAGCTTACAATCTATGAGGAATTGGGGGTGACACATAACGCAGTTGATTGTGATAAGTAGGATTCAAACCATTATTGTACTGAAAGGTGTGGTACGGCCAATATCCTTCGGGTTTGGGACTGTTAGAGGATCGTGTTCAGGCCAGAGGAGTTGGTGGGGGAGAGGTTTATTTGGGGAAAAGTCATTTTAGGAAGCTTGATAAGCCTGCCTGAAAAGATGTGTTTTTAAGGCACGTTTGAATGTAGGGAAGTTGTGAATTGACCTAATATTCCGGGTTAGAGTATTCCAAAGAGTAGGTGCAGCTCGAGAAAAGTCTTGAAGAAGGGAGTGAGAGGTACGAATTATGGAGGATATTAATCTTAGGTCGCTAACAGAACGGAGAGCAGGAATAGGAAGGTAGACGCAGATGAGGGAGGAGAAGTATGCAGGTGCAGCACTGTGGAGAGCTTTGTGGGTGAGGGTGAGAAGTTTGAACTGTATTCTGTGGTGGATGGGCAACCACTGAAGTGACTGGCATAGACTAGTAGCACCAGTGTAGCGGGTGGATGGATAGATTAGCCTGGCTGCAGCATTTAGGACAGACTGAAGGGGGGAGAGTTTAGAAAGAGGGAGACCGATTAGTAATCAAGGCAACAACAAGAGTTTTTGCCGTTTCCTCCGTAAGAAAAGGGCGGATTCTGGCAATATTCTTGAAGTAAAAAATGACAAGAGCATGTAAGTGATTGAATATGGGGAACAAAGGAAAGATCAGAGTCAAATGTGGCCCCAAGACAGCGGGCACATTGCACAGGAGTTATGATAGTACCACAGACCGAGATTGAGATATCAAGTTTAGGTGGGTTAGTATATGGAGGAAAGACAAGAAGTTCAGTTTTAGAGAGGTTTAGTTTTAGATACAGAGAGGACATGATGTTAGAGACAGCTGCCAGACAATTACTGGTGTTTTGGAGTAAAGCAGGGGTGATTTCAGGGGATGAAGTGTATAGTTGGGTGTCGTCAGCATAGAGATAGTACCGAAAGCCAAATCTACTTATAGTCTGTCCGATGGGGGCTGTATAGAGGGAGAAAAGTAGAGGACCTAGTACTGAGCCCAGAGGAACGCCAACATCAAGAGGGAGAGGAGAAAAAGAAGAGCCAGTGAATGATACACTAAAGGAGCGGCCAGATAGATAGGAAGAGAACCAGGAGAGAGCAGTGTCTTTAAGGCCAATTGAGTGGAGCATGGTGAGGAGGAGCTTATAGTCTACTGTATCAAACGCTGCAGAGTACAGAATAATCAGTGAAGAGGGCAAAAGGCAGATTGTAAGGGGTCAAGAAAAGAGTTTGCAGAGAGATAGCTTATTAAGCGAGAGTAGACAAGACGTTCAAGGAGTTTAGAGTTTAGAGATGAAGAGGAGGTTAGAAACAGGTCGGTAGTTAGCCGCACAGGTCGGGTCAAGAGATGTTTTTTTTTAGTAATGGGGTTATAACAGAGTGTCTGTGTTGGGAGGGTCGGATTGATATTGGAGCAACTTCATCTAAGGTGGTTTTGAGGGTCTGGTAATGATTAGCATTGAATGGGGACAAATGAATGGGGACAAAACTGAAGCGTTTTATTCCGGTATTGAGCCCCTATGACGGAGCTCAATACCAGAATATTAAAATGCAAGTGTGAAAGTAGCCTAAGGCAAATTAGAAGACATGCTATATGTAGGTAAACAATCAAAGCTAAGGATCTGGATGGACCATAAAATCACTACAGATCACAAGCATTACAACAGTCACATAAATCAGAGGTCAATTGGAAGAACATCTCTAGGACTAATCACAATGATGTAACTCTTTCAGAACATAGTATACATTGATGAATATGTAAAGTTCTATATCAGGGAAGATGGAAGCTGCACAATTATCTGGCTTGGGGAAAGCTGGGTGGAGCAATATTGTCCAGATGCAATGCAGACATACCAGGGAAGATGGAAGATGTACTATTATCTGGTTTGTAGCCACTATTATTTAATGCAATTACTTGTGTATAAAAGAATGCGAACAACCTAAAATGAGTAGTATTAGGATGCTTTTTAACCCCAATTAGTGCAGCAAGGTGTAATAGAACAGCTCCTATTAGCCAGGCTTTATACTGTTCTGTTGGTCCCTGCTATCCCTAAACGATCAATAAGCTTTCCCTGAACTGTCCAAAAGTAATATTTTATAAAGAAAGTCTTTCCTAAACACTGTCCCTGGTGCCTGTTACGTCTCTCCCTTCACTAAGTACACAGTAAAATAGCGGAGACTGGGCAGGAGGAGACTTTTTATAGGACTGTGACATCACAGAGATTGGTTATCTGCTGATTGGCTGTCTGCATGGCATTATGGGTGATCCTTCATTCCCGGGCCTTTTACTTTGACTTTGTAACATGTGCAGCAGGCATTTTAGAAACACTCTGATTCATTACCATGAAGCGCAAGGAAATTCGGATTCGTGATGAATCAAATTTTTTCTGAAATTTAGATAATTTTCCAATTCGTCAACTTTGATTCGCTCAACACTAGCCGTATATAAATGCCTCCCATTGGTTTCAATGGGAGGCTGTGCTGCTCTTCTTGGGATTGCCATTTATTGCCACAGTCAAGGCAAGAAATAACATGTCCTTTCTTGATATAGTTGCAGCAATAAAAAGTCCCCCCACTTCCCCTCCCTTTGAAAACAATGGGAGGCAGCTTCGGTACAGTCACCTGGTGGTTTTTGGTGCATAATCTGTTGCAAATTCATCTCTCAAAATGTGGACAGGCTATTAGCGGGTTAAATGATTTTAACCACTGGGATTAAATGACCACAACAGTTTAAGTCCTGATGAGAGTTATGAAGTTTAGTGAATTTAAAATTATGTAGAAGGTTCATTTTTGTAGTATAGATTTCTGAAATTGTATTATAAATATTGGAAAGTAGTTGCCATAATCATTTTTACACTTTTACTTTTTTAATTTTTGTTTTAAATTTTTATACGGTATGCTAGGGGTGCAATTAGTAAAATTCCTTGAACAAATTTAACATATGAATGTGATATTTTCTTTTATATACTTTTAGTGTTCTTAAGCATTGAATATAGCTAAAAAGTAAATGTTCTGCTTCTAGATGCAAATAACTGCTTTTTAACTTGTTCCAGGCTTGTTCCAGGTTTTCATAGCCATTAAAACATTTTTCATACTTTTTTTTTAATCCTCCACCTATACATTGACATGTTTCATTGTGGCATCCTAATGGTTTATAAAGTGTGTGAACAGTTAGAACAGGTTTAGCCGGGGTCTGCAATATTCACTGAAATGAATGTTTTTTCAAAATCATACTGCTTTATTTTCTCCATTATTACAAGTTTTCTTAATGGCTCCTTAAGCTCTAGAGAGGCAAAATATATTAACTGTCAAGCATATTTTCTATTTATTTTCACAATGAGAAACAAAGATGTTCTATTGTGGCTAGCTCTGAAATGTAGAAGGTCAAAGTCTGTCTGTTAATTGAAAAAACACTTGCCAGTTGGAAAGGGGTTGAAGCTTTTATAACACACTCCTGTGGATATTTTCTAAGGCAGATCTTGCATCGTCTGCAAGATACATCAAATATATGGTCATACAATTAATGGAGAGTAAAAAGGAAAGACCAAAACATTAAAAGGTTTGATCAGCATTTGGCAAATGGTTACAGGTGACTATGTAAGAGCACACAAAAGGTAATTCATGAGGGAAATGTTTTAATTATTGAATGAGAACACATATTTTCAAACGTGCACCAGAAAAATAATTAATAAAGCAAAAGTATATATATATATATATATATATATATATATATATATATATATATACAGTACAGACCAAAAGTTTGGACACACCTTCTCATTCAAAGAGTTTTCTGTATTTTCATGTTTCATGACTATGAAAATTGTAGATTCGCACTGAAGGCTGAAACTATGAATTAACACATGTGAAATTATATACTTAACAAAAAAGTGTGAAACAACTGAAAATATGTGTTATATTCTAGGTTCTTCAAAGTTGCCACCTTTTGCTTTGATTACTGCTTTGCACACTATTGGCATTCTCTTGATGAGCTTCAAGAGGAAGTCACCTGAAATGGTTTTCACTTCACAAGTGTGCCCTGTCAGGTTTAATAAGTGGGATTTCTTGCCTTATAAATGGGGTTGGGACCATGAGTTGTGTTGGGCAGAAGTCAGGTGGATACACAGCTGATAGTCCTACTGAATAGACTGTTAGAATTTGTATTATGGCAAGAAAAAGCAGCAAAGTAAAGAAAAACGAGTGGCCATCATTACTTTAAGAAATGAAGGTCAGTCAGTCCGAAAAATTGGGAAAACTTTGAAAGCATCCCCAAGTGCTGTCGCAAAAACCATCAAGCGCTACAAAGAAACTGGCTCACATGAGGACCGCCCCAGGAAAGGAAGACCAAGAGTCACCTCTGCTGCGGAGGATAAGTTCATCCGAGTCACCAGCCTCAGAAATCGCAGGTTAACAGCAGCTCAGATTAGAGACCAAGTCAATGCCACACAGAGTTCTAGCAGCAGACACATCTCTACAACAACTGTTAAGAGGAGACTGTGTGCAGCAGGCCTTCATGGTAAAATAGCTTCTAAGGACAGGCAACAAGCAGAAGAGACTTGTTTGGGCTAAAGAACACAAGGAATGGACATTAGACCAGTGGAAATCTGTGCTTTGGTCTGATGAGTCCAAATTTGAGATCTTTGGTTCCAACCACTGTGTCTTTGTGCGACGCAGAAAAGGTGAACGGATGGACTCTACATGCCTGGTTCCCACCGTGAAGCATGGAGGAGGAGGTGTGATGGTGTGGGGGTGCTTTGCTGGTGACACTGTTGGGGATTTATTCAAAATTGAAGGCATACTCAACCAGCATGGCTACCACAGCATCTTGCAGCGGCATGCTATTACATCCAGTTTGCGTTTAGTTGGACCATCATTTATTTATCAACAGGACAATGACCCCAAACACACCTCCAGGCTGTGTAAGGGCTATTTGACCAAGAAGGAGAGTGATGGGGTGCTACGCCAGATGACCTGGCCTCCACAGTCACCAGACCTGAACCCAATCAAGATGGTTTGGGGTGAGCTGGACCGCAGAGTGAAGGCAAAAGGGCCAATAAGTGCTAAGCATCTCTGGGAACTCCTTCAAGACTGTTGGAATACCATTTCAGGTGACTACCTCTTGAAGCTCATCAAGAGAATGCCAAGAGTGTGCAAAGCAGTACTCAAAACAAAAGGTGTCTATTTTGAAGAACCTAGAATATAAGACATATTTTCAGTTGTTTCACCACACTTTTTTGTTAATTATATAATTCCACATGTGTTAATTCATAGTTTTGATGCCTTCAGTGTGAATCTACAATTTTCATAGTCATAAAAATACAGAAAACTCTGTGAATGAGAAGGTGTGTCCAAACTTTTGGTCTGTACTGTATATATATATATATATATATATATATATATATATATATACTGTATATAGTTAAAGCCTGGTTTTTTCTCACAATCACTGATGGAAATCACTGACCAAAACATTGGAGTGGATGAGGCATTACTTCTTCTGAATTCTTCAGCCTTCATCTGGATCAACACAGTAGGATTATAGATTGGACTTGATAGACTTATATCTACCAAATATGTAACTATATACCTGATTATAAGAAGCAAATAGGTTTTAGGGGAGGAAAATTAAAAAAAAATATTTTTCATCAGACCTCAGATCAGACCACCAAACTTTATTAGACCTCAGATCTGACCCCTCAATCAGACACCCAATCTTTATTAGACCTTAGATCAGACCCCCAATCTATATCAGACCCCTCCTATTAGACTCCCAAATGTTATCAAACCTCAGATTATGAACTTCAATCAGACTGACAATCTTTATCAGACTTCCACACTTTATCAGAACCCCCAATCAGACCATCAATCTTTATTAGAGCTCAGATAAGACCCTCTATCAGACCCCCAATCTGTATCAGACCTCAAATCAAACCCCCAATAAGACCCCTGATCTGTATCACACCTCAGATCAAACCTCCCAATCAGACACCCAATCCTCATCAGACCTCAGATCAGCCATAAATAAGTGAACTTACCTCTCCTACTTTGAACGGCACGCTCTTTTTTGCACTCACCACTCCCTGATCGTCTGTGTTCTACCACTATACATAGTCAGGACACAGTACTGCGTGGTGTCCAAGGAGAAGACCAAGGAATGCAGTGCTACAGTCACCACTCCCCGTGCCTTCAGCATACTAATGAGCACTTCCATAATAACTGGGGGTCAGTCAGCACATCCAAGTATGCAGGTGCATGTCACATGGCTGCAAATAGAGAAGTAAAACATAAAAAAATGCAAGTCTGCGAACACAGACAATAAAATGAGTACATACAATACTGCCATACTCACTATCTACACGATACTAGCGCTACATTGTAAATGTGAGATTCTTGGCAAATAATTTTGTACAAAAATTATCTGTGTCCATCTGCCCTACATCAAGGCGATCTCTTTAAGACGGGAACCTAACACTAAACGCCATAGTCACTAAGTGCCATAGCAGCCTCCATTAACTACAGAGGACGCAGGCTCCACATGCATGCTAAGCCGACATTAGCACTTCAATAATGTTATAAAGCTAAAAATACAGTAAGTAATGGGGAGGAGTCCTCCAATGTTGGTAGCTTAACAGTGAGGGACATTGCAAATAGAGACTAAATTAGTACCCTAAAAAAAATTGTACTCGCTTCGGATTATCCTTGCAACAGTGAGCAAATAGAAAAAGAAATAAAACAAACAAAAAAAAAAAACCGAAGCCTTATTGTATGTGCTAATGAAATTTAAAGGAAATCTGTCACCAGGATAATCGCCATTGAAGTAAAGCCACGGCCTAATAGCACTTAGTACCTTATTTCCAGATTTGCCTTTGTTTCAGTAATAAATGTTTTCTATCTTCTGAAAATCCAGTTTATTTGGTATGCAAATGAACCAGTTAGGTGCCCAGAGGGGCATGATTCTTGCATGAAGGAGCCCAGGCACTCCTCCTGCTAGTGCCCAAGCCTACCTTCATTCTGGGAGCAGGGAAAATGGGGCAGAGTTGGCTTGAATGTGATGTGCCTGGGCTCCTTCCTGCAAGAATGTCACCCCTCTGGGCACCTTACTGGCTAATTTGCATACCAAATAAACTGGATTTTCAGAAGATAGAAAACATCTATTGCTGAAACAAAGGCACATCTGGAAATAAGGTACTAAGTGCTATTAGGCTAAGGCTTTACTTCAATAGCGATTATCCTAATGACAGATTTCCTTTAATTCCTTTTCCCTCAGCTCTCAACTAGTTATTTGCCCTGCTATTCAGAGGCAAGCTACCTTTTCCTAGGTTTCTTCTTTATGTTTCACTAAATTTAGACTCAACTTGGCAGGTCAACTTGGAGTGGTTCACTATTTTATTCTCAGGTATGAGAACGTTTTGAGTAATATTCTGGGACATCTTACTAGAAGATGCATGCTCTGTAAGTGAAACATAACTTTTTGACAGTAGACAGTAAATTTGGCCTCAAAATGTCATGACATTCAGTGACAGAGTCAGCAAAAACAAGTAAGCTTCTCCGTTCTTTGACAGAACCAATGGTCATGGTGCATTTCTATTGTTCATTTTTTACCTACTAGCCTCAGACATCACACACATCTCTTTTCCTTTTTAGTAGATACATACTGTAACACAAGATAGATTGGTCCTTTTCTGTCTAATATGTATGTCCAAATGAATGCTTATAAGGATATACTTATATTATTTCCCGTACCTTATACAGTATACCACTAAAATATTATACAGCACTGTACAGAGATAATCACCATTCCTATCAGCCCTTGTTCCCAATGGTGCTCCCAAACTAATTTCTCTTTTTTAAGCATACACAATTTTATAGGAAGCTTATAAGCCCATTCGTATACTTTTGGAGTGTGGGAGTTGGAGGAATGCCGTGCAAGCACACATAAAAACTCCATGCAGATGTTGTCCTTCACTAATTTTTAACCTATGGCAACAGAGCAGTTCTCATTTTTTTCTCAGACAGTAAGGCAGACCCTAATTCTTGGTGAGAAGACACTGAGGAAGTAGAGGGATGTAGTGGAGAAGTAATTTGAACAGAGGTAAGAACTGTCCCTGCTCTTGCTGAGTCAATCTCTTGTACTTATTTTCATTTTATATTGGGTTAAGACGGTGGTTAGGCCGCAACATCACCATTCCAATTCTAGTTAAGGAGGCCCTAATAGAAGAAGGTTGATAATTCCTGATCTAGAGAATGTTTGTACAACACTATTTGTACAATTTTGGTCCATGTTTTTCTGACAAAAAATTAAATTAGAAATGCTAATTTAAAAACTCTGAAAATGTAAAACAGCCCCCCCTCAAGGTTTTACAAACATATTTATATAAGCAATACTAACTGGAACATGAGTACACAACACAGGCTGGTACTGACCGAAATAATTCTGTAAGCTTCTACTCGGATTGAAAATAAACTGCTAGTGTTTCTTTAAAATTTTTTATTGCGTTTCTATTACTGCATCGGAAAAGTAGCCTGTTAGTTTTTCGCTAGACTGTATATCTCTGTATTGGTATAAGAACACTAAAGTTGAATTCAGATGAATAGAATGAAAAATGATTGTATCCAGAACCTTCCTTTTCAGTCATTGTGCCTTAGATCCATCCTATCCCCTCTGCTTTTATGTAAAATGGTTGCTGGCTTCTTATTCTCCAGATAGATTTCTTCTATAGCCACTCCTCCCCCATGGTCAGAAAAGCAGGCCTGATGATGTCAGCACTGTGTCCATCTTGCCTTTGTCTTTCTCATAACTGGCTTCATCAGCACTGGAGAATGTCTCCGAATACCACTGCACACTGTCCATAAGGTAGTCTGAAAAGCTTGCAACCATCTTAGATGATTGCAAAAAGGACAGGAAATTGACAGATCCATAGCACATTAACTTAAAAGGACGTCACTAGATATATTTACAATACTTTCCCCACTTATGTTATATTTTATGGCAAATCAAAGGTTGGACATTTTTCTTTCTTTAGTCTTAAATGTAGTAAAAAATTAGCATATGTGAGCAGGCTCGGATTGGCCCACAGGGGAACAGGGGAATCCCCCCGGTGGGCCCTTGAGAAAGGTGGGCCCCCAGTCCACCAGCACAGAATCTCAAATAACCTATATCAATATAAAAAGACTGGATAGACTTTCCAGTTTATTATTATAGACACATCAGAAGGTTAAGATGGCCTCTAGAAACAGAGGCAGGCCAGCCAGTATCTTCTCTTCCTTGGGACCCACCATTTGAAGTTGTTGCAGAGACCCCCATAATCAATCATCTTGTAGCGACTTCTTGCTGTCTGCATCTGTGTGCGGAGGTAATATTTGCATGTCGCTGTATAGTGGATCCCCAGAATGAATTTTAATAGTGGGCCCTAGGCATCCCAGTCCGACACTGTGTGTGAGTTCTGTTAATTACTATAGTTAATGGGATAAGGATCTAATAGTTTTGGTAGGAGACATACCAGCTATGACAGTGAGCCCCTGAAGTGCTGGAGCAGTGGATGAGAGTGGTAGTGGCCATGATGATGTGCCATGGTGTACTCCCACAGGTCATTGTTCCCTGGGGTAGGTGCAGTGAAAAAGGGGCAAACTGTGTTCCTTCGGGCATGCCCTGTAGCTGTGTTCTCCCGGCTTGATGCTAGTTCAGGGGTGCCCATAGTATTAATGTCCATGTGGGTGCTAGGCAGGGCACATGATGGAAATGCAATGGCCAGCGTGTGATGTTAGGAGAGTCAAATACAAGGCCAGATTGACCTTAACAAAAGTCTGTCTTTACTGTGTACAAAATAGGAGTTGTAGTACATCCAGCAGTTATTTGTACACAGTGCCAAATCTTTCCAGATGCCCAAGCATGAGCTAAGCATTTTGCTGCAGCAATGGCCCTTTGGTAACTGCTTCTTTTGCTGGAAACTACAATCTGGCAACAGTGATTGCAGTGTCCTCTAGTTTGGGGTGCATAGGGTGTCTTAACTTGTTTTCGATATGTAGTAGCATGATCTGGAATGCTTTAACCACTTCCCATCCTGGCCATTTACCCCCTTCCTGACCAGGCCTAATTTTGCAAAGCTGACATGTGTCACTTCATGTGGTAATAACTTTGGAACGCTTTTACTTATCCAAGCCATTCAGAGATTGTTTTCTTGTGACACATAGTACCTTGTGTTAATGGTAAATTTGGTAAATAGGGATATCTAATAAAATTGTTATTAATGAACATTCACCATATGTCCACTTTATGTTGGCATAATTTTGGAAATGTAATTTTATTTTTTGAGGACGTTAGAAGGCTTCGAATTTTTGATGTAATTTTTAAGATTTTCATGAAAATTTCCAATAGTTAATTTTGAAGGACCTTTCCAGTTCTAAAGTGACTTTGAGGGGGTTAAATAATAGAAACTTCCCATAAATTAACATATTTTAGAAACTACAGCCCCCAATGTAATCCAAACTGATTTTTACAAAGTTTGTTAACCCTTTAGATTTCCCACAAGAATTAAAACAGAAGGAAGGTGAAATTTAAAAATAAATATATTTTTTTTGCAGATTTTCAATTTTTAATTCATTTTTCCTATAAGATAGCAAGGGTAAACCGCAAATATTCAAATCAAACCTGAATATTTATTTATCTGATTCTGAAGTTTGCAGAAACACCCCATATGTGGTTGTAAACTGCTCTGTGACCAGCAGTAATGAGAGGAAGATAGTACAAGCATTTGTGATGGCTTTGACAGCTTGTCAGAGTGATCAAAAGCCTGGAGACCAGGAATAAAGGTCTCAGGTTAAAGCTCCATGTTCTTGGCTGTCAGGAGGCAGCTGAGCCATGGAGCTTCTATGTACAGGTGCTGCACACAGGGGGCAAAGCTCAAGGACGTTTTAAAACGTCCATTCAGAGATAGAGATCCACTACCAGGACGTTTATAGTCAATGGGCAGACTGGAAGTGGTTAAGCTCATCTACCTTGTTGCCTTTCTCTCTCACTCTAGCTATGCAAATCCTCCTGCATTAGTTCTTGCTTGCTTGTATCTGCTGAAGCTCGTGGAGGTGACCAAAACTCCTGGGCCTGGAGTTGGAGTATATGGGAGAGGATGATATGGAGACTGTTCTTTCTTCCTTCCTAGACACTCTGACTGGAATCTTCTGGAGCTAGGAGGTAGATCTGACCCAGACCCTGAGCTCCAGTGAGGGCTGGGCCAGGATTGTTAACTCTGGTCTTTCCTGGCTTACGCTGGAACCACTGTGTGCATAGTACATAGCATCAACATTACAAATGAGTGTGCAGATCCATTGTTTCTGGGCAGCAGATCTCTGTTTACTCAGCACGATCTACTGACCAGAAATTATAATTTAGAAGATGGCATCAGCGATGCTTTTATGTAAGTGTTCATTCATCAGGTAATCAGCAGCACCTTTACACACTTTCGTTATTATTGTTCCTATTGAAATCCTCTGTAAAAGGAATTTTACAGTGTACAATTTTATCAAGATTCACTGGCGCTTTAAAATACTCTAATATATTATAATAAAAAAAATTGTGCGTCAAGTTATAATGATATAATATAGTCTTTCAATCAACACTATAAATGTTACACTTTTTTTAAACTTATGGAAATTTATTATATTTACCTTTTACTATGACATCAAAAATTTAAAAAAACTGGCTTTGAATCCATTAAACCCTCTAGCTAATCTGTTTTCATCAACCTTCTTATGTTACAAAGCATAACAGTAATAAGCTCAAAGGTAAAGTATGAAGAGCGAGTGATGGCGAAGCTAATCTAGAGATACAATGTCACGGAGACATCACACCTTGTCTCCTCTTCCGTGTCCTAAAAGACCTCCTTCTTTTTCCTTAGACTGGATTTTCTAATTAGATTTGACATTGACATTTAGTGAACTATAACTGCATTTCTCAGTGCATTTTATTTCAAGAATATAGTCCTACCTTATTGTATTATTCTTTTTATTAAAAATTCTTCTCTTTGTGAAATGCTTTAACCACATTATACCCTCTTATATTTTCATAAGCGTTGTTATATGTAACAGACAATACAAAAATAGCATACCAAATATACAAATTAAAAAGAAATTAAGATATTACAAACTGCAGAAAACAAATGAATAAAAAAGGGAATAGGTTATTATTATCAGCGGCAATGATTTTAATGATTCAAAATAAAATTAAAGGATTATATTGTTTGAACAGATATTTTTGAAACAATTTACTTTTCTGACAATGTGTTGCATATCTTAAAGGTCCTGAAGAACGGCGGTTTAAAACAAAATAACAAAACTTTATTGTGATTCAAAATTAAAAGATAAATTGCTAGTCTCTATTATGTGTTAGTAATCACACTAGATCTGGAGGGGAAATTGTGAGGGGACAACACCCTGTTTATGGATATTCACAGCAAGTGTAGTTAGTCCCCTTTATTTTAGATACGATCCCCTGAGTTGCTGGTGCATGAAGTGGCTATGTCCCAGTTTACAAATGGTGTCCTAAAATGGCGGCAGGATAACTACCCAGTTGTGTACACAATGCTGCTATATTTCCGACTGGATAAAGTCCTAATAGCCCAAAAATGGACACGAACAGGCTAAAGGATATCCTAACCACAGTGGTTGCTCAGGTCTAATATCCCTATCCCGGGACCACTCCTATATGTCCATAAACGTTGACAACCAGAGTGGACCCAAGGACCTTAAACAGACTTATATAGAGCTTAAAAATGCCTGACTCAGGTATAGGATATCCACTCCTACATGTCCATAAACACTGACAACCAGAGTGGACCCTAATAAACTGAGATAGCTCTCTATGAAGAACAGTAATGCCCTACTCGATGCGTTTCTGATAGCATTGTATGGCTATCTCTTCAGGAGTGCTGGGCATACCGAAGGGCATGTTGTACAAAGGGCGTCTGTTCCGGGGATAGGGCTATTAGACCTGAGCAACCACTGTGGTTAGGATATCCTTTAGCCTGTTCGTGTCCATTTTTGGGCTATCATTTATCCAGTCGGAAATATAGCAGCATTGTGTACACAACTGGGTAGTTATCCTGCCGCCATTTTAGGACACCATTTGTAAGCTGGGACTTAGCAACTTTATGCACCAGCAACTCAGGGGATCATATCTAAAATAAAGGGGACTAACTACACTTGCTGTGAATATCCATAAACAGGGTGTTGTCCCCTCACGATTTCCCCTCCAGATCTAGTGTGATTACTAACACATAATAGAGACTAGCAATTTATCTTTTCATTTTGAATCACAAAAAAAGTTTTGTTATTTTGTTTTAAACCGCCATTCTTCAGTACGCTATCTTAGTCTTAGTGATGGTTAAACCTTCAGTATTCATTCTTCTGTGTGATATATCTTAAAGGTCCCCATACAAATTAGTATATTGTTGGCTGATCCCGCTGAGTACAGAGGGTTCAGACGACTGTGTGGGGAGCGCCCGACTCTCCCACTGACACATGATGTCGGGGGAGAAAAGGATCCCAGGAGATCCCCTCTCCCCACTGAATACATGTACACATTTGGCCAAGCTACACCCTAAAACCACAAGTCTTGTATTCAGCAGTCCTTTTTTCACATAATAATAGTCATTTTAAGTCTTCATGCACACTGGTGTAATACGACGATAATAAGGTACCTATAAACTACTATGGAAACCTATAGTAACTCTATATGGCTTTGATTTAATACAACGGTACACACAGCTCTTCTTGTTTCATTCAAGGGAATGTGTCATCAGAAAATGACCTATTGTTTTAATAAAATTTTTATGTTAAACATATTTTTTATATTTACTATGTCAATATATATAATTATAAAATTGTATATAATTCTGGAATATTCACACAGGCTACTAGGGCAAAAATATGTTAAGACTTTCTGTCTTTTGACAGAAACTATTGACCCCATTGATTTCTATAGGAGAGTTTTCTAGCCATGCTCTGTAACCTGGGCAGAGGTCAGGAGGGAGCAGATAAGCTTTGAAATCACCTATTGTGGATGATGGATCCTGTGTTATCTATATAGAAGTGTTACTTGTCATTGTAATTCTGCCTACAATGATAATGAGGTAGCTACTGAGAAGTTAACTGTACAGAAAAGAAAATCATGATTTACTATTAGGCCTAGTGAAAATTGCAGGATTATATACATTTTTTAAATGTAAATATTGACATGGAAAATAAAAAAAAATCAACAAAAATTCCAAAACATATGTTTAACACAAAAATGTAATTTAAACAAAAGTTCATTTTCTGATGACACATTCCCTTTAAGTAAGACATGCCCCACCAGATTATTATTGTATTACAGTGCTGTTATCCCCTAAAGCATTGCTTTTAGGGAAGAATAAATCTGTGATATTGTACCTTACAGATCACCATAATAAAGCAACTGGAATGCCTATGGCTCCATAGTGCTGAGCTGCAGGCAACCGTGTGCCGCCACACAGTCTCTGTGCACACGCCAGTGATGTGAATAAGGCCTAAGGGTTACTAAAAGCTAATAACAACTCATGTATGATAATCAATACAGAGTGGGAACCTAGGGTCATGTATACATAATGCTGCTGTTTGCAGATGTCTTGATAGATGATTCTCATATACTGCAACTAACACATCATGTCATGAGAATGCATCTCAAAGTTATTAGGAACATTTTAATTCACTTTTAAAGAAAATCACTCATGGTCAGTCAAGTTGCCTTTTCTAGTTTTACGAGTTTTTGCAAGAACAGCTTCTGCAAAGTCCTGCAAAGTACAGATAAGTGAATCACTCAAAATTCCATTTGGGTTTGAATCTGACAAATCTGTTGATTGATTCTATTTGGGTCCAAATCGATTCTACCCAAATCAAACGTGCTTCAACTGGCCTTAAAATTTGTGTACAACACTCTGAGGTCTCCTCCTTTTTTTCTCTTGTGTCTCACTGAAAAAAAAAAAATGTTATTTTTTTCTTCTTTTTCTTCTCGCTTAAATTCTCGCAAAATTGCGGAATAGGTGCGGGCCCGTTCACTTCTATGGGCGACACGCAATCTTTCTGAGAAATTATAGAACATGTCCTATTCTTGTCCGCAACAGCGGACAAGAATAAGCATTTTGAATGGGGTGCCCGGCCGTGTGTACCGCAAATTACCGAACACACGCCAGACGGCATTCGTGGTATTGCGGATCTGCATTTTTGCAGATCCGCAATACTACGGCCATCTGAACGGCCCCTTAAAGTGTAACTGTCATTCTTTTTTTATTTGTGTAATGTGTAGGGGCAGTGATACTGACCATTTTTGTAATATATGTTAGTAACTTAAATTGTACATTTGTATAAGAAAAATATCTTTAAAGTGGACAATTTTGAGCTTTAGCAATGCTCCTCTGTCTTCTGTTTGCATAACTGTGGAGACCCCATCAACATTGACTGTGTTATGTAAACAGAAGACAGAAAGACATTGCTAAGGCTCAAAATGGGCCACTTTAGAGCTATTTTTCTCATAGAAATGTACAATTTATGCTATTAAAGTATATTACAGAAATGGTCAGTATCACTGCCCCTATACATTACACAAATAAAAAAAAGAATGACAGTTACACTTTAACCACAGTGACCTTCACAACAGTGTGCAGTGCAGGAGTGGTCATCTTGGCTGGCAGGCAACTGTTTCATCTCATTCGGCCACTATCTTGCCTTAGTGTTAATTTGCAAAATTGGTTGGAAAACTGCTTAATGAATAATTACAATATGAAACTCTGGAAATTCTATGGATTCCTGTTAAAACTTGTACAACTTATAAGCCCATTTTTATTCTTTCTGTATAAAAACATTTGCTTGAGTTAGACTGGAGAGCTGCCTAAATGGCAAACTGCCAGTAATCCTCTGCAACATATCTTATCCAGAGTGGTCCTAAATTTTTTTTTTTTCATGAGGACATCTGCCTCTTGGGACCACCCGCTAGTAGCCAAAGTGAAGGGTTGGGTCACTGAAGGACAACTCCTACTTTGGAAAGCTCATCATGACCTTGTTTTCCAAAGGAAACGCCCACCCAAGTGCTATTGGACCTACACCAATCAGCTGATCACCAGTGGATCTGCAAATGGCCATACACCAGTGGCGTAACTAGAGTATAATGGGCCCCAATGCAAACTTTGGATCAGGGCCCCCCCCAATTTATACAAAGAGGTGGCAAATTCTTTTTAAACTAAGCCCAATACATGGCTACACTCACCCAGTCCTAACTAACTAACTAACTAACTAATAAAATCTGGTCCTACCTCATCCAGGGTGTTGCTGGCGTCGGCGTGATGTCCGCTGGATCCAGAACAGGTTCTCTGTGGTGATGGAGAAAAAAAGAATAATCACATAAGGAAGGGATGGTGACTGCCCCTGTGAAATCACCAGCAGGGGGTGCAGTGCTGGCCTGTAAGACTGAGCCATGCCAATATATAGTAGGGTAATCTAAGACATTTCCCCTAAGTGCTACCACACAGCACTAATACCCACATAGTGCCTCTCATAGTAGTTATGCCCACATATGTGCCACTTCACAGTAGTTATGCCAGATATGTGCCCCCTCACAGTTGTTATGTCCACAAATGTGTCCCCTCACAGTGGTTATGCCCACATATGTGTCCCCTCACAGTGGTTATGCCCACATATGTGCCCCCTCACAGTGGTTATGCCCACATATGTGCCCCCTCACAGTGGTTATGCCCACATATGTGCCCCCTCACAGTGGTTATGGCCAGATTTGTGCCCCTCACAGTGGTTATGGCCAGATATGTGCCCCCTCACAGTGTTTATGGCCAAATATGTGCCCCCTCACAGTGTTTATAGCCAGATATGTGCCCCTTCACAGTGGTTATGGCCAGTTATGTGCCCCCTCACAGTGTTTATGCCCAGATATGT
This sequence comes from Rhinella marina, assembly GCA_900303285.1. NCBI lineage: Eukaryota > Metazoa > Chordata > Amphibia > Anura > Bufonidae > Rhinella > Rhinella marina. The sequence goes on from ONZH01013303.1 coordinate 32,813, forward strand.
GCCACCTCTCAGTAGTTATGCCAGATATGTGCCCCCTCTCAGTAGTTATGGCCAGGTATGTGCCCCCTCACAGTGGCTATGGCCAGATGTGTCCCCTCTCAGTGGTTATGCCAGATAGGTGCCCCCTCACAGTAGTTATGCCCACATAGGTTCCCCCTCACAGTAATTATGCCCAAAGATGTGCCCCCTCACAGTAGGTATGCCAGATTAGGTGCCCCCCTCACTCAAATTATGCCAGATTAGATGTCCCCTCAATAAGCTGGTCACTTTTGTGCCCCCTCATTCTCTTTGTTACCCCCCTTTTGCCTCCAATCTGCAGCTTTAAGAAAAAAACACATACTTACCTTCTTCCCTGATGACGCGCTACCGCTCTTACATCGCACGATGTGTGGCCTGCAGGGGAGTGCTGGAGCTGTAAAGCTCTGAAGAACAGTGAAGCAGGGAGCTCCCAGTGTAAGTGCTGCCTCCCCCCATTGCCCCTGCGCGCACCCTGCCTGCACCCTGCTTCTGCGCCTGTGGCGCATATTACACATGGCGCTCTGACAGGGCCCGGCACACTGTACTTCATGCCGGGCCCTGTCAGAGTGCTGCCATTACACCTGAGTGCAGCGGGCCCCCTCCCCCGCCGGGCCCGATCGCAGTCGCACCCTCCGCGACCACGATCATTACGCCCCTGCCATACACATTAGGGCTCATGCATACAACCGTATGTATTTTACGCTCTGCAAAAAACAGATCCTGAAAAAATACAGATGACATCTGTGTGCATTCCGTATTTTGCAGAATGGAACAGCTAGTCCCTAATAGAACAGTCCTATCCTTGTCTGTAATGTGGACAATAATAGAATATGTTCTATGTTTTTGCGGTACGGACATATGGACATATGGAAACGGAATGCACATGAAGTAACTTCCGTTTTTTTTGCAGACTCATTAAAATGAATGGTTCCGCATACTATCCGCAAAAAAACGGAACGGACACGGAAAGAAAATATGTTTGTGTGTAGAGATGAGCGAAGCGATTCGTCGATTCGTTGATTCGTATCGGCTCTGGGGATTTTTCAGCTGCAAAGCGAATACGAATATTAGGTGATTCGCTTCGCTTTTGTACGCATCGCTACGTAGTTTGTCCGCTAAATTATACGCTATTCTATGTATAATTTAGTTACTCTATACGCTGTTGCGCAGACTCCTCCCTGGTAGTTACTCTACACGCTGTTGCGTACGAATTCTATTCAGCGATGCAGACTCCTCCCTGGTAGTTCTGCCCACTTCTCCTACGTGCGAGGAAGATGTGGCAAGTCAGCAGAGTAAGATGGAGGCGAGACAGCGAGGTCCTGACTGGGGAAGCATGTTGTGGGCAGACGACCCCTATGAGGAGAAGGAACCGGAGGAGATCTATCTCTCACAGCTCAACAGGAAGTCGGATGAGGTGCCTGCTGAGGTGGTGACTCCACTCGCTGACAAGGCGGAGGCGGCAGGAGTTCCCGCTCCACCGCGCAAGGACTACTCCTTACGCCAGAATTTGATGGTCCCTGAGGCTGTCACCCGGAACGCCCAGACCCTCTGGGAATATAAAAAGCTGGTGGAAGAGTGGGTGGTGCAAGTTTTGGAGCACCCACGGTCCGGCGACCCTAAGCTGGAGTGCCGAAGGAGAACCGTTATTTGGTTCAACGTGGAGCGGGGAGTCGGTTTCATCGGCGATGAGGAGACGGCGGGGGAATTATATGTTAACCTCCGTTCGGTTAAGCGGCTGTATCTTCCACCCTTACTCCACAATCTCCACGCAGGGGATTACGTGGAGTATACCCCCATGAAGAGCCTCCAAGGCCCCTTTGCTACTGGGGTGAAAGTCTTAAAGCGACCACCTACTCCTGCAGCGCCCCCGGAAGAGTGGAGTGAGGAGGCCCAGGCCGCAGAAGAGGCTTGTGACCTTGAGACCTTGCGATTTGAAGAGAAATCCCAAGGTCAGGATCAGCCGGAACCCCTGATTCCTGATTTGCCACCACCGCCACCGATACCACCGATCCTTCATGTGGGACAGATGACCACGAACACTTTCGTGTACCATCCGCGCAGTCCGCCACTCGTGGAAGACCGTTACCATTACCGTTACAGCCGGAGATTCTGTCACCTGGTATGCCGGCAGGAGGATCTGGCCACTACAGAGTGATGGGCAGGGCCAAAGTTACCACTGCCTTTGCCAGTGTGACAGCCCAGTCACCAAGAAGACCATCCTTGAGAGGTCGGCGGGGGTCTGCTGCCGCAGCCAGGGCCGCTTTCATGATAAGGCAGGAGCACCCTCTCATGTCCTTTAGCTCCAGCAGCAGTGAGGAGGACCTGCTGGCCTTTAAGTAATTCCAGCAGTTTTTATGGGAGCCACAACATGGACTTATCCTGAAGGGTGGGCACTAGTTGGCCCTTGTTTTTAGTTTTGTTGCCCCGCGTTTGTCCTCACCCAGATGGCCATGGATTGTTAGGACTCCCCCCATCAAAAAAAAGTTTTTTTTATCCAAGTTGAGCATACGTGCGCCTCATCCCTTTTTTCCCCCTTTTCAGGTTATTTGGGGAGCCCCTTGAAAGAGGGTTTTTTAAAGGGAACCTTTGCTGCTATTTTTTTTACCCATTTGGATTACAATTTTGCCTATGTGGATTACAAATTGCGACTGAGTTTGGGACTCTGCTCCACTTCTATGACAAGCGTCAGAAGAAAAGAGACTTAAACATGTCCGTGAGCATACTAGGTAGGTGATATTTAAAATGTTTATATTATACTTATAATAATGTATTTACACTATTTACCATATATGTGTCTCGAATATTCGCTTTGCCTCTGAGGAGTGCACGCCGCGGCCTCTCCTCGTACGTGCCTGCATATTACGTAATCGCTTAGACAATAGTACGCTGAGATTGGTAAGCTATTTGTACGCTCATGCGTGCGTCTTCTAAGAAGTTGCGTACATTTTGTAAATGAACGATCGTTATTAGTGAGCGAATGTTCGCTAATAGCACATAATAACGTATATTTTGTACGCAAATACAACGAATCTATTCGTCGAATACACAAATTTTAGGAAAAGTTCGGCGAATGTTCGGCAAATAATTTTTTCAATGATTCGCTCATCTCTATTTGTGTGCATGAGGCCTTAGATGTTGGGGCAGATAAGGAGCGGACAGTTGGATTTCAACGGCCCAACCCTTTTGTTGTTGTGGAGAAAAGATTTTGTCAGAGGTGTGTGACAGTGGCTTCTTCCCCTACTAAACACTCATGTGTCAATCATGCATGTATACGAGGGGATCAGAAGTAATAGTTGACAGCTATTGCCAGCTTATACGAAAATATAAATTTACATAGTTTTTTTTTTTTAAGTTTTAAGTAGTTCAATACATTTGTGTGAATTTGTTTATGGTATAATTGCTAGATGTTTGTATAGAAGATATATTTTATCGGGAGTTACGGAAACAGTAATTAGGCAGTGCTGGCCGCTTCACCATTTCTGTAACTTTCTAAAGGTTATTCGCATTTTGGCCCTGAAAGGTCGAGATGGAAATACCCCTTTAACTGTACATTTTAGGTCCATATTCTTAGCCCGGGCTTGAATTAAATTAAAATACACAATTTGGATCAAGAACATATGCAAGAGATGAGGTTATGTGAACCAGAGTCTCCTATGGGGACTATATATATATATATATATATATATATATATATATATATATATATACTTGGTGCAGGAAATCTAATCAGCATTTGCTTGTGACTTTGTCTTAGCAATTCCTTGACTTTGAGGTGTGTCCAATACATGCAAAGTTCTCCCATACATTATCGCTGGCTGCATCTGTCATCATCAAATGGTCGGGAATCTTTGCCTTTGCTGTAACTCTGCTCTTTTTAACTAAATGTGAAATCAACTCACTCTTGAAGCTTTTTTTTCTTTGCAATGTCATCTTGTCTTGTGTTCAGTAAGTGGGTGCACAATGTAATGGAGAGGTCCTTACTATGACCTTAAATATATTTATAGACAGTTAAAAAGATTATCTCCAAGGTTCCTCAATTCTAGTCTGTGCAGACCTTGTTACAGAAACTTCATAAAAGTAATCTTTATATCTCTATATTCTAGATCCGAAAATACCTCGTGTACAGATGTCACCTTTTCAAACAAGAATTTACATAGTATTATGCTTACATTCTCCCTTTTAAGTGCCTTCATTTATTTTGCTTTTATGATGGTTCTGCAACTTTGACAGTTGCTGCTGAACCTGTAGTTATTTATGGATTTCTTATCCATACATAGAATATAAATCATGATATATAATGAACAAAATATTTTACCTAAACTGATTTATAATGCTAATGATTTGAATGTTTAGTTGCATGCTTACCCTTAGGCATCATGTGTATTCTGTGACACCATATGGTGCCTGTGTACAGAACCATATAACTATATCATCTCCACTAGCAGCAATCTCTATCCAGCTCTCATACAGCTCTCATACTATCACATGCATGAACTCAATGTTAGTATTCTGTATTTTAGATTTCAAATGTACCCACATATCATGATATGCAGATTAAAGGGAACCTGTCACCCATTTTAACTCCCCCACAACCAAAAGCCAACTCTGCTTATACTTCTCATTATCTAGCTGATGAGTCCCAAATTGCCCTTCTTAGATGCCCCATTTCAGCGTAGTTCATTGCCGAATTTTTCCCACCCAATATGTAAATGACCTTAGATTAGGGATGAGCGAACCCAAACTGCAAAGTTTGGGTTGTACTGAACTTTGCGAGTTCCGGTACCCGAACCCGGACTTTTTCACTGAAGTCTGGATTTGTGTTCTCTGTTAAGGTCATTTTATTATTTTCTGTTATAACATGGTTATAGCGGAAAATAATAGCTTTCTTAAGACAGAATACAAAAGAATATGGCCATTTAGGGGTAAAAAAACCAACAACAACTCACATCATCCATTTGATCGTGCTGCCACAGTGTCTTCTATCTTCTTTCAGCAGGACCTGCAAAATGGCCTGAAATGACATCACAGCGTTTGGCATGTCCTGCTGAATGAAGATAGAAGGACCTGCGAGGACGTCACCGTGCTCAGCACGTGGTGAGCACCGTGATGTCATTGCAGGTCCTTTTGCAGGTCCTGCTGAAAGAAGACAGAAGACACTGCGGCAGTGCGACCAAGTGGATGAGGTGAATTTTTTTTTAACCCCTAAATTGCCATATTCTTTTGCATTCTGTCTTAAGAATGGTATTATTTTCTGCTATAACCATGTTTTAACAAAAAATAATGAAGTGAAGTTTGGGTCCCCATTGATTTCAATAGAGTCCGGGTTCAGGGTCAAGTTCGGGTCCCGAACACGAACTTTGACCTGAAGTTTGGCCGGACCCGGCGAACCCGAGTGTCCATGGGTTCGCTCATCCCTATCAGAGATGAGTCCAGCATATCTGCAGCCCCAAGTTCTTGATTGACATCTTCCTGCTCCTCAAAATCTTTCACCTGCATATCTAGTCAGTCATGCTGCTCCTGCACAGTATAATCATCTACTCCCCCTCCCCCTTTGGCTTCTTGCACATATTCAAGTTTTTGCAGCTTATAGATTCACCTGACATAATTTCCCATGCGCATGTGCAGGAAGCTGAAGGGTGAGGGTGGAGAATTGTACTGCGCGGGAGCAACACTATTGCCTAGATGCACAGGCTCAAGATTTTGAAGAGGGAGACGTCAATCAAGAACTTTGTGGCACGGCTATGCAGGAAAATGGTACTCATCTCTGGTAACATAAAGGAAGTAGGACTCGTCATTTACATATAGGACAGGAAAATTTCAGCAATGAATTACGCAGTATAGGAACAATTTGTGGCTTATCAACAATGTGTGGCTCATCAGGAGGACAATTTGTGGCTTATCAACTAGATAAGGATAAGTAGAAGTAGAGTTAGCTTTTGGTTGTGGGGGGTTAAAACGGGGCAGCAGGTTCCCTTTAAAATGATAAAATAGAACAAAAAATTAAAATGCCACTGAAAGCACCTGGAAGAAGCTTAAAGGGGTTATCCCACGAATAATGTAAAAAATGAAAATCAGACATCATACAGCACATGACAACCTCTTTTTAACAAAGCTAGAACCAGCCCTGTACCTCACATGGATCCAGAGATCTCCCTATTAATTGCTCTGCTAGATTTATATCAAGCTGACAGCTCAGAGGGAGTGTCTTTTCTGCTGCAGCTCAGGAGGCGTGTCTCAGCTCTCCCTATCACAGCTCAGGAAACAGTTAAAAGTTAAAACTGAGCATGTGCGGCCTGTTCAGTGAATAGGTCAAAGAAATAAGAAATTAAGTGGACCTATACAGATACATTTTATTGAATAACTCAGTAGCTATACAAAATGTTTAATGATATGCAATTACAAAAGTATTCAGATCCAGGTGCTGGTTTGAAAACTGTAGAATATTTTTCGTGGGACAACCCCTTTAATGAGAAAATATATGTAAAAGAAATCTAGGATTTGTATAAAGCATGAAGGGCTTGCTGTGCTGTGTGTTCTGTTACTTTACTGTTTATTCCTCTAGCACGAAAGATAAAGTAACAGACTAATTTATATTGTCTATGGACCTCTGTAATGCAATTGACCTTTGTATACAGTAAGTAGATAAAATCAACTGGAACTGCTGACCATACATTGGACTGATTCCACCAACCAGTCTAAAAGACACAGTAGGTGTTACGTAATGGCACTTTTAACTCTTTGATTTAATTGAATACTGTATGCTTAAACGTACACATATGTTCCTCATTTGCATTTTTAAGTAGCTGATACAAAATTTGAACTGTGCTGAATGGAAAAGTTTATGCCAGGGTTTCCCAGGGCTTGCTTCTTCCAGAATTTGAAAGTATATTATGGACTCCTGTAAAACTGAATACATACAACAGCCTCCCTGATCAACTAATTTCACTGTAGATCTGAAACATATAAGCCTTTGGCGATCAGTTGTAATTACTGTCAAAGTGGTATTTGACTATAAGTTTGAATGGCCAAATGTTTTATACATGGACATCTCTAGTATGCCAGTTTACTGTGGCTCATAAAGGGGGTTCTGGAGGAAAGGGCCTATCATATATGGATTAGACTCCTTCATTGTAAACATGCTGGTTGTTTCGACATGTTAAGTTTTATTATTATTACTAGAGATGAGTGAAGTTATGAAAAATTTGATTTGGCTGCTTCGCCAAATTTCACGAAAAGATTCCCTTTGTGGCAAATTAATTAGTCACAAAGTGTGTTTCTTCGTATGTAGCAGGCAAAATGACGGGGAATGACCATTGCGCCTTCCGCCATCATTGAACCCCTTAGATGCTGAGTTCATTGCTGATCGTGGCATCTGAGATTAACATTGAGGGCTTTCAGGGGTTAATTCAGTGAAAAATAAATACTCATCTTATTCATATGATTGTGTAGAGGCCGCCGCGGCCATCATGATTGAAGACATAGTATGAAATCTTGAGATTTCACGCGGTACCTTCAATCAAGATGGCTGTGGTAGCCTCTTCATGAGCAAATGGATGAGGTGAGTATGTTTTTTTCCTACCATTTCAGGGAAAATTGATTCATTACCACAAAGTGCGAGGAAATTCGGCTTCACAGCGAATCCAATTTTTCCTGAAATTCGGATCGAATTCTACTTCGGATACTTTGATTCGCTCAACAATTATTACCCTAATTTATTAGAATAAGAAAATGTAATAAAAAAATATGATTGGAGTATTTTATTGTATAAAATATTGTTATGTTCCTGAATTAAAGCCATGCGTTTGTGAAATATTGAACCAAATTTTCCTGTTCACATGAGGATATGAATGAAGTCCAGTATTCTGTGGAGTGTAATATATGCTCAGAACTTCATATTCTGTATATTTTTAATGCCAGCCTTTATTGATACACACTTTGTTAAGAAATTTACGATGTATTGCTGGTATAGGTAGGTATAACTGCTATAATACTTTTGTCATTTTTTAACGCTAAAGTATTTAACATATCACATTTAAAAAATTTACAAAAGTAATAAGAACAATAGAGGTCACGGCTTTTAACATTACATTCCATGTGGACAGCTGTCCCCTCATTTAGCAGACCCTCATTGCTCCAGTTTGGAGATCTAGTAACAGCCCTCACCATGAACTGGACACTGCTTTGGTTACATAAGTCAATTCCACCTTTGATCATTTCAAGGCATGAAATATTTACCAAGAATAAATGCAAAGGTGAAGTATCTGCTTTCTGAAGCCTCCTATCTACTTAGTGTGATGAAATCTAATATTTAAAGGGCATGACTTCCCCTTCATTCTAGATTTCATTAATCACATTTTCTTCCTTTGCATGAAAGAAACCATTAATGTACAGTATGTCATATTTTTTCATTTATAAACTAGTATTTTCTTTTCCATTTAACACAGGTGGGATAATTCTCATGGCACATAAATGTAGGAAAATGTTTCTAGATAAGTAGATACATAGCTATAGAAAGATAGCTAAACAGCTATAGAAATATAGACAAAGGCATTAGATAGATAGGAGATAGATGGATGAAAAGAGACAAAAAAGGATAGAGTTATATATATATATATATATATATATATATATATATATATATATATATAAGATATAGACAGAAAATAAGATAGATAACAGAGTTGAGCGAATCCTAAAAGATTCGGGGATTCGGAATTCGGCCCGAACTTTTCGCGGGATTCGTGGGTTCGGGCCGAATCACGAATCCCATTAAAGTCTATGGGAGACCCGAATATTTTTGCAGGGGCCAAAACCTCAGAAAATGATGGAAACTAGAGATGAGCGAACATGCTCGTCCGAGCTTGGTGCTCGTTCGAGCATTAGGGTACTCGTAACTGCTCGATGCTCGGACGAATATCTCGCCATGCTCGAGGAAATGGCAACTTCCGCATCGTGCTTTTTTGGCGCCTAAAAACACAGCCAATCACAAGCCAGGAGACTCTACAGTACACCCAGCATCACGTGGGGCCCTTACATGTCGATAGCAGGGGTTGGCTGGCCTGATCAGGTGACCCTGGAATATACTACCGACTGGCCGCGGCGCTCGGCTCAGATGCCGTCTGGATGTCGTTAGGGATAGAGCTGCTGCCTTTCAGGGACAGTGTTAGGGCCTGCATTTAGTTGTCTGTTAGGCAGGGATCACCCACAAAGAACCCAACAGCCCTTCTAAGGGCTAGAAGACATTTTATTTTTATTTTTTTGTCACTTGGCTGGCTGGCACTAGTAGTGCAGCTATGGCCATATCTAACCCTGTTTTTTTTTTTTTTTGTTCTATCTCAGTGATACAAATCCATTGCACACAGCACTGTGGAACCATTCTGTGTGTCACAGTTCAGCACTGACTCACTCCAATCCATATATACTGTCCAGGTGACACTTTCTGTACGTCACACAATACAACCAAGTCATTTGCTACCAATATCATCTACCGCTTGATCCAGAAAACTCTCTGTGCGACATTTCTCTGGGTCGCAGACTAAATAGCCACCGTTAACAGGGTGTCAGTCAGTTCTACCATATTTCCTGCACGTCACGTTCCCAAAAAAACTAAATATAAAAAAAAAAATTATTATTTCAGTTGTTTTAGCTCAGTGATACAAATCCATTTTACTCAGCTTTGTGTAACCTTTCTGTGTGTCACAGTTCAGCACATTCGCTCCCATCCGTATATACTGTCCAGGTGACACTTTCTGTACGTCACACAATACAACCAAGTCATTTGCTACCGATATCATCTACCGCTTGATCCAGAAAACTCTCTGTGCGACATTTCTCTGGGTCGCAGACTAAATAGCCACCATTAACAGGGTGTCAGTCAGTCCTACCATAGTTCCTGCACGTTACGTTCCCAAAAAAACAAAATTGTAAAAAAAATATAAAAAAACAAATATAAAAAAAAATATTTTTTCCGTTGTTTTAGCTCAGTGATACAAATCCATTTTACTCAGCTTTGTGTAACCTTTCTGTGTGTCACAGTTCAGCACATTCGCTCCCATCCGTATATACTGTCCAGGTGACACTTTCTGTACGTCACACAATACAACCAAGTCATTTGCTACCAATATAATCTACCGCTTGATCCAGAAAACTCTCTGTGCGACATTTCTCTGGGTCGCAGACTAAATAGCCACCGTTAACAGGGTGTCAGTCAGTTCTACCATATTTCCTGCACGTCACGTTCCCAAAAAAACAAAATATAAAAAAAACAAAATTATTATTTCAGTTGTTTTAGCTCAGTGATACAAATCCATTTTACTCAGCTTTGTGTAACCTTTCTGTTTGTCACAGTTCAGCACATTCGCTCCCATCCGTATATACTGTCCAGGTGACACTTTCTGTACGTCACACAATACAACCAAGTCATTTGCTACCGATATCATCTACCGCTTGATCCAGAAAACTCTCTGTGCGACATTTCTCTGGGTCGCAGACTAAATAGCCACCGTTAACAGGGTGTCAGTCAGTCCTACCATAGTTCCTGCACGTTACGTTCCCAAAAAAACAAAATTGTAAAAAAAATATAAAAAAACAAATATAAAAAAAAATATTTTTTCAGTTGTTTTAGCTCAGTGATACAAATCCATTTTACTCAAGCTTTGTGTAACCTTTCTGTGTGTCACAGTTCAGCACATTCGCTCCCATCCGTATATACTGTCCAGGTGACACTTTCTGTACGTCACACAATACAACCAAGTCATTTGCTACCGATATCATCTACCGCTTGATCCAGAAAACTCTCTGTGCGACATTTCTCTGGTCGCAGACTAA